>CAKNXH010060650.1:0-24307 GCA_932178445.1 Andricus quercusramuli
GCGCACTGCGGCGCTTTCGAGGCGAGTGTCGCAACCGTTTCAATCATAGCCCTTACTCTTCATTTATGATTCATACACAGCACTGATGAGCAGCTCATCAGTAACTCATGACAAAAATCTTGCTCTGCTAACAATATGGTATAATACGTAGTACGGGTCTGAGCTATAGAGGTACCTCACGTATATCGGGTTTCGAAAACAAAATCTTCTCTTATCCAAGATCTTAGTAGAGTTCTACGCCAGGTAGAGGAATCTCTAGAACCTCGAAGCTTGCCTGGAGCAAATTCGGCTCTCGGCATCTATGTAATTGTTGATCTGGAGAGTTTATAGATGTTAGGTTGGTGACAGTGAACGATCGCGCTAGCGCGGACATTTGGATCCTGCTTCAGCTCATCTTGAAGTATTGGTCAGAGCTGAATGTCCCAAAGTTCTCCTATTCTCAATGTCCTTCGCTGTCCATCGATGAGTTTGATTCTGAGAAGGCGATACATACAAAGAAAAAAAAATCAAAATAAATCAGCCTGAATTAGGTGATGAAAATATTAACGTATCGAGCCGTGAAGCATCATGCGATACGTGAACTGCTAGACATCTATTCGTTCTATGTTCACAATTGATTGTTGTGCGTTGCAAAATCTGCAACGTAAGTATTCAAAATTAAACATGCATTCATTTCTATTTATTTTTACAGAATCAAGCCCGATGGTCGATGATGGGAATAATAATCCATATCGATATCATAATTTATTTCCTGGAGCCGGACAATCTCCGCCATCACCTGATCGCCAGGCAGGCCAGTATCCTCCATATCAACAAAGCGGATCATTCCACTCTCATGGAATTGGTGAGTAACTATTTTTTAAGGTAACACGTTAGAGTCGAATAATGCTGCAAACAAATTTAACTCGCTTTATCTTACTTAAAGAAAAAACTTCAAGTTCTCCGAAAGTAACTATAAATTCAACCACCAGTCTCCTTCATTTTTTGAATTTACAAAAAAAGGGATACACATGAAATAACACGTACCTATCCTCTATTATGAGATGCGGAGAGCAACACGTTTGAAAATACGGAACACAAAAGCCCTATAATGGTATCTTCTTTCGATCGTCAAAAATGACCTACAATAATCTAGCAACAATTTCCATCTTGTAAATGTGGCATACCACCCGTATACGGGTAATTGTCAAATTGTGGGCAAATTTTAGCACCTACAGTGGCAATCATATTATTATTAAGAATTAAATATTTCATAACGGAAATTGATCTTATCACATGTAAAAATTTTTTATCCAAAAGGGGGCAGGTATGAAAATAAGAAATAATAATGAACCCATGCGCAAGCGCATATAATCAGTCGTGCGCTGTTATATTGTACCGTACGGCAATCATGCGAGAAAAATGTTAAAGTTTAACCTTTTTTAATGTTTATAAAAAACTGAAAAATTTCAATTATAAAAAACCACCTACTTATGAAAGAAAACACCGCCAAGCAAGTAACGGAATGGTTTTTATAATTTTTTTTCACCCAGAAAACGGTTTTTAACGCACGTACGGGAATGACGTTTTTGTTGTCAAGATGCACTTTTCAGTTTTAATATCGGATTCACAGAAAAGAGAGTTAATATTTTAAGCTCAATTTTATAAAAACTTGTATTAAACAATACGCCTAATATTTTTGTATTTATTGCTCAACTGTAACTACAATATTTTACTAGAAAAAAAGACGTACGGTAATGACGACTGAAATTGCAAAAATTGAGGGACAGACTTCAAGGTTTTTAACATATTATTTATTTGACTTAAAAAATGTGCATAGATTAAATTTATGTTCATGTGAAGTTTACAAACTTGATACGTTAAGCGTTTTGCAGGTTACTGTCTAAAAAAAAAGGAGAAAATCAAATTATCCCTGTGCAAAGTGAGGTTGGGACGCCGTACGGTAATGACGTTTCGAGTGTTCTTATATTAAATTGAAGTAAATAGGAACAGCAATGAAAAAAAAACTGACCATTTTGTAGAGGATGATAATAAGTGTAAATTAAGATTAAAAAAAAAATCAGCACGAGTTTTTAAGTTAATGTTATATTACTAGGACTTCAAGTCTGCCTTCAATTTGACAATTACCCATACATATGTTGAAAATCTCATAAAATTCTCTTCAACCAGAATCTAGAACCAGTTGAGGCTTCAACTGGTTCTAGATTCTAACTCTCCGAGAATATGAAGCTCGCGCGTACTGAATTTTTAGTGACTGTCAGTTTGGTGGGCTCTGTCTCTGAGATTCTCTTAAAACGTTACATACTTTTCAAGTGATGAGTAATCGTTTTTTTGAATATGCAAGGTTGTTAATTTTAATTAACTTTCTTTCATATCCAAGACTATGAGACAAAGTCTCTGGATTTTTGAAAACCGTTTTTTCTATCCATGCTGGGCTATCATAAACAATGCTTTGAATTAAATAAAAAATAAAAAAATTTGTACATTTATTACATTATATCACTCAAAACAATTTTAAGTTAAAAGCATTGAAAATTCAAAGATTAAAATTTGTTTACTGTAAATCTTTCAAATTAGACGTTAGATTCTTAATATTTTAAATCTTTTCAAATCAATAATGGTTTGATTCATTATTATACATAAAAATTCAAAACTTTCACTTACAAATTAAAAGGTTAAGAAATGGGATAATTAAAATCGTAACGTAAAATGAACAGTCAAATATTGCCAAATATCAGAATATTTTTTTTTCAATTTTTGAAAATTTTCTAGACCTCGGAAAAGGTTTCTCAGTGGCAAGACTTTCTTCACGTCTCTGATTTTTCTGAAAAAATACGATAACTGCTAAAAAGTGAGTGTGGAAAAATGTAGCAATGACGTGAATTGTGAAGGAAGCCAAGTGATGCCATACCGCGATGACAGCTTGTTCGTACTGCGAAAATGCACTGTCCGTAACAGTTGCATGTGCATTCTACCAATTTGCGTGGCGGGAATTTTAAATTTGAATAAAAATGTTAGAACACAACAAGTAGGTACAATGACAGGTCTATAATTTTATATGGTGTAATAATAAGTTATAAAATTAGTAGTATTTGCGTCAAGACAAGATTAGGAAATAATACAATAAATAATTTTAAGTCAAATTTCAAAATTATCATTAATTATTATTAACGAATTCACAAAGGCATCCTTTTATCATTTGTACACTTTACTCTTCGAGACCACGTTTATTATTTTAAGAATAAATGAATTACTTATCCAAATTACAGTAATACTATCGCACTGGCCAATCATCCAAACTTGCCAATAAACAAACAAAAAAGAAAATCAGGAATTGCATGTTTTATTCAAATTTCCAATTCCTGATAATTCGAGTGGCGGCATGCAGATGCGACTGTTACCGACAGCTCATTTTCCCAGTACGCTCAAGCTATTAGCTGTCATCGCCTGATGGCGTAAGTCGGTTTCCTTCACACTTCACAACGTTGCTACAATTTTCCGCTCTCATTATACAGCAGCTACCGTATTTTTTTCCAAAACCCAGAGACTTACTCAATGTTCTGCCACCACGGAACCATTTCCGGGGTCAGAAAAAATTCAAACTGCGTTTTTGAAACATTAATCCCGATTGAACAAATCTTACTGGTAAAGTTTGAGTGCTCTACAAAGCTCTATCAAGTATGTGAGGTATATTGGTATATATACTTATATTGGGGACAACATATTCTTTGAAATAAGGTGCAACAGAGGTCAGAGGATCTAGTCTGAAGCTACCCATACTGTCCCTACTAAACTTGCAAATTGAATATGATAAATTACATTTTTCATTTGCATGATGACAAAATACATGAAACACCTTAAATTTTGTAATTCGTTTGAGAATGCTTCTTGAAATTTAATTTTTCCACATTTTATTCCCAATTTTTAGAACTGAAACTCTTGACACGCACCGAGTTAAGACAATTTTCAAAATACTTTGTGTTCCAAGTATTGTGTAGGAATTTTTCCTGCGTATACTAAGAAAAATGTTTTTTTGAATCAAACATTTCTAATGAATAATTCATATTTTTTGACAGCACCAATAAATACACAACAATGGCAACATCATCAACAAGGTAATTTAAAATTTAAAATGAATACCAAAACAAATATTGCAGTGTTTTTCCAAAACCTCTAGTTTTTTGGGGTAACGTAGGCTACTTAAAAACCCGTATACACAAATCGAATTTCCAATAATTGATAGCCAACAATGTCAAGCAAAAGTTAAATTTTAAATAGCTTCAAACCTTAGCACTTATTTTTTTTAAATTTTCTCACATCGCATTAAAATACTCTTTGGTTCTATACATCTAAAAATTTTGTCCCATATTATTACTAATTATTAAACCTGAAACTTTTGACATGCACCCAGCTAAAAAAATTTTCAAAATACTTTGTGTTCTCAATTCTTCATAGAAATTTTTCCTGGGTATACTGAGAACAATTTTAGTTTGAATGAAACCATTAACATTTATGTTTATTTGAAAAATTCCTTAATATATAATTCCTATATTTCTTTTTACAACACCAATTTATCCACAAGCATGGTCACATCATCAACAAAGTAATTCAGAAACTAAAATAATGTCCAAAAGAAATATTGCATCGTAGTCTATCTTGAAAACCTTTATATCAACGCAGTTGGATGTCCGTGCGTCTGTTGTTTACCACTCCTATTAGGTGATTTCACTATCACTTCCTGATCAGAAAATAATTACGTATCATCTGCTATCGTGAATACTGGGTATACTAAAAGGATAGCTGTTCTTATGAAAATCACCATGAATGCTTTGTTTTTTATGTAAAATGTGATATTACATCGGTTGTTGAATTTATTCAGTCAGAATTTATTCAGTTATTTATTTTCGCTATATTTTTGGTACGCTAGTATGGCTTCAAGGTTAGGAACCAGTGATAGTTTCACACATCCGAGAGCACCTATCACAAGGACAATTACTTGTAATGAATATTTTGGGTATAGTCGTTGCAGCTCTCTTTTATGGTCATTATACCTCTCCTCCTTTTCTTTCTCCTTTGCAGTGATGTTTCACTCGGATGGAGCCGAGAATTCGATCACGAATATAGTTAAGTTCTCGAAGTCTTGGAGAACGATGTCAGGCCTCGAGTGTGCAACGGAGACAGCAGCCCTCCGGTGTGGAGATGTCGAATTACACTTATATCCACGAGCTCAGGGTGATTGGGAACGCCAATAATCTTTCCTTTCTTCAGATAAATCTTGGCACACTTGTCCCATCCAAAGTCCATACCAATCTCTCCTGTGTACTTCTTGACGATATTTATAACAGATTGAAGTTTGCTTCTACCAGAGGCATAGATCTGCAGGTCAGCCATATAAAATACACAAGTGACCTCATGCTTGCGATGATTATTAGTGTTGCTGCAGAGGTATCCAGGAGAATTTCGCCCTGAAAGACTCCCCTCGGGAAGGCGACGTTGTGCATTGTCACCCGGTAATTTCCAGATGAGATAGTAAACATAGTTTTCCGAAGGGGCATAAATCTGTCTATGCATCTCACTATGTGTGGATAAACCTTCAACTTCTTCGAGCCACGTTATTCGTACATCTATCTCCACACAGGCTCAATTCTCTGAACAATCCTGTTGTTTAGGGTAGATGTTAAGATTTTAGTCAGTGTTTTCAAAGAAGTTATTAGCCTGCAATTTTCTGGGTTGGGCAAGTTGCTTTTTTCGGTAGGAGTATAGTGCACCCGAACACCAACCACTACGGAATGGGCGTTTCCGACTTCAAGTGAGAGGTGAATATGAGGGCCAGATGATAAATTAAAATTTTTCAAATTTTAAAGCTTTTTCGGGTTTCAATTGTGTGCGAAACTATGAATGTTCCCGACGTTTCGTGAACATTGCAGTTCTTGATACCATCTGGTTCTGCAGCGAAAACATTCTTCATACCGCTGAGCACTATTTTCACCTCTTCGACAGTGATTGATGGACATTCCTCCTCAGATGTTATGAAGTTGTCGCAAAACTTCTTCAAGCGGATGATATTGTCAGAGTCTTCCTTCAACTCCAATTTTTTCGGGATCTTGTATACCTCTCTCCAAAAAGTCTATGTAGTAATGCTAGATAGTTGTGGTTTTTTTCTGAAATTTTCACTTTTCTGTGACTTTCCAGTTATAAACAGATAATAAATGAATATCAGCAAGCTAAAAACTCACAAAACTCAATTCTTCACTCCTGAGGGTCTTTTGAGTCCCTATAAAATAGACAACATTTTTTTTAAACGAAGGGGTTTTTTACTATGGAAAATACGTGTTACACTTCATAGGGATTGCGAGGCATCTAAATATAATTTTTTTCAAAAAAGAAAAAACTCAGTTATTTTCTTGTGGATGCAAATGAGTGTGAGGAGGGGATATGTATGAAAATTAAAAAAAAAAATTGGCCAACATACTGTGCTTTAGGGTGGTTCAAAAATTCATTGCAAAGTTTTATTTAACTCTAGAGGGCAATGCTCCCCTCACTTTGCGAAGTTCCCGGAAAGACAAATTCTACGTTTTTTGTTTAATCGACATAGAATTTTAAATGGAAAAAGCTCAGTTATTGGAAGAATGGGGAAAGCAACTACTTGTCATTCACTTTTTGGAAATTAAATTTCAGTCACCACTTAGAACATTTTGAAGAAATAATTTGCACCCCGAAAAATGTCCCGAGAAAAAAAAATGGCAGTTTTATATAAATTCATGATAATTTAATATTTTGGGGGGCTTATGACACAGTAAGTGAATGTTGAGAATATTTCTTTCCTTTGAAAGCATTATGAAATTGTTTATACAATTTATATTTGTGTTCATTCCTATTTTCATTTCAATTCATGAATCTGGAAATAATAACACAATTTAAGATTCAAATCATTTCCATTTGCCTAAAGTTTTTCCCCGCAAAATCATAAAAATTCAGTATTTTATTGAACTAATTACACATCTAATGAATGAACGGGGAATCGGTTTACACAATGTCTTATCATAATGAAGTGATACCTCAATTGTTTAAACAACTGTCGTTTGCTTCAATAATTTTTTCCATTAAATAATGAATACACAAATCAACTACCACATTAACCCACGAGAAAAAGGTAATTTTCCAGATTCGCAGTAGCGAATCGTCGCCAAGTGCAAAATACAAAAAAATAGCTGCCAGAAATTCTTATCTGAAATAATTAACTGTATGAACGAACTGACCTGCGAGTAAAGTTTAACCATAATGATAGATTTAATACTTTGACGATGATTCATTCTAATTAATAGAAAGGAGGTATTTCAAGTTTCAAACGTGTGTGGAACTACGAATTTTGCCGACGTTTCGTGAAAATTGCTTGATTGCTTCATTGACATGAACCTGAACTTTCAGGTTATGCTGCTCTTATATATACTCTCAACGATGCCTTTTTTTCAATTGATTGGCCAATCAAGTTTGACCAGTCACGACGGCGGGAGCTCTGGCCAATCGCAGTCATCGTAAAGAATATATATAAGAAGAACATAACCTGAAACTTTAGTTTCAGGTCAGCCCTGGAATGTGAACTGCAATGTTCACGAAACGTCGGCAAGATACACAGTTATATACAAGATTCAAATCCGACATATTTCCTTTTGATTTATCATGATGAATCATTGTGAAAGCATTAAATCGATTATTGAAGAACTGTGCGGGAAGAGTTTTCTTATTATAACTAACACTTTTAGTAAGCTCAGGTCTTCTCAAGCTGAACTACTAGGTTAGGTTAGGTTTAATACGGGCGGGAAGTCCGTGTAGAACTCCCCTGGCGCTCAAGCTATAAAGCCTATTGTGCCACACCCTTACTTTTTCACTCTCAGCAGTCGACCCCAGACCTCTTGACGAAGCCCAGTATGTCGACCACCGATCGCGCTTCGATTTCCTCTGTTTCCATAAAATCGACCCCGAGCGTCTGTTGCCTGAGCCTAGCTAATGCCGGGCACTGACATAATACATACAGGGATGTTTCGTCATCCTTGCCGCACCTCCTGCACTCCGTCGTGGGGCTATACCCCATTTTGTGCATATGGTATTTCAATTGATTGTGCCCTGTCAGAGTCCCTACCACTGTCCTTGTGTCTTTCTTGGATAAACTCAGGATTTCCCTGGCTCTGTCCATCCTATAGGTATACCCCAGGATGGATTTCGCCTGACGGCAACCCTCGGTTTCTTCTCAGTATTCCCTGTGTTTTGTTCGGATCCAGTTTTTAATGGCCATCCCGGCACTGCAAGACGCTATTCCCAGTACCGGTTCCGGTCCTACGAATTCGCTCGCTGCGCCGAACTTTGCCAATTGATCCGCCTTTCCGTTGCCCTTGATCCCTGTGTGACCAGGGACCCATATGAGGGCCACTTTGTTTCTTTCTGCAAGTTGGTTTAATGCCTTTTTGAATTTCCAAACCAGTTTTTATGTCATGTATGGTTTCCCTATTGCAGTTAGTGTCGCTTGGCTGTCCAAACAGATCGTGATCTTTCTGCCAGCAGCGTCGTCCTCTATTAGCGTTTCAGCACAGCAAGTGGCGGCCAGAACCTCCGCTTGAAAGACAGTAGCTTGTCGCCCAAGTGTGATCCCTATCTCTTTCCCTCTCTTGCTGTCATAAATTCCTGCTCCTGACCCTGCCGCTCCCCTGGAGCCATCCGTATACCAGATTTCCCCCTGGAGAAGCGGGTTACCATTTTCTTTCCACAGGTCCCTGCTTGGGATGCAGACGCGGAAAGCTTTGGTGAAGTTGAAGCGTTTTGCTATTTTATCTTGCCTCATCTTTAGCATTGGCAGTGTGCTGATATCACTCGGGAGTCTAGTGTATTTAGTCCTCGGAGTCCATCTATTTGCTCTTATCAGGCGGCCCATCGTGTGAGCCGCTCTGGCGGTTATCGCTACATGTAGGGGTTCCTCACAGAGCATGAATCCTATCACCGCTGTGGGCGCAGTCCTCATTGCTCCAGTCAAACGCCTAACTGCTAGCGTTTGTAATCTTAGCAGCCTGTCCTGCATTGTTTTGAATTCCGCTCGTGGCCACCAGACCACGGCCGCGTGTAGGAGCCTGGGTTTTAAGACAGCAGAGTAGAGCCATGCAAGCATTTTAAGACCTAGTCCCCACGTCAACCCGAAGGCTCTCCTGCACATCCAAAAAGTCGCGACAAATTTCCTGCATTGGGTCTCCAGGTGCTTTGCCCAGTTCAGCTTGCTATCTAAGATTACTCCTAGATATTTAACTGAATTTGAAAACATCAACTTCCTACCACAGAATACAGGAGCTTCAGCTTTCGGAACTTTATAATTCGAAGGAGGCCGTCCACTACGATGCACCACAGGATGGGCGACAGGACACGCCCTTTTGGGCAACCCCGTGGAGCTATCCCCCTCACTAGGCCTTCACCCCATCTGGTTTCGAGTCTTCTTCGGCATAACATGCTTCCTATCCAGCATACTAACTGGTCCGGCACGCCACACCTCAAAGCCTCTCGACAGATGACTTCTGGAGGAGAATTGCTGAAGGCACCCTCTATATCCACGAAAGCACCCACAGCGTACCCCTTTTGTTCTAACTGCTGCTCTAATTTTGCTACAACAGCATGAAGCGCAGTTTATACCGAACAGCCTGCCTAGAAAGCATGCTGCCCTCTGCAGCGGGGAGGCCAAAAGAACCTCATCCCTAATGTATCTCTCGACCAGCTTCTCTAGCTTCTTCAGGATAAAGGACGTTAGGCTGATTGGTCGGAAATCTTTGGCAGCAGTGTAGCCCTCTCTTGCAGGTTTGGGTATGAAGGCCAGTCTGCCATCCTTTCATGCCGATGGCACGTGTTTAAGGGCTATACTTTCCCTAAATAATTTCGTCAGAGGAGGGACGAGCGAATTCATGTCTTTTTGTAACAGCGCTGGATAAATGCCATCCGCCCCTGGTGATTTAAAGAGGCAAAAGGACCCTACGGCCCATTCCACCTTTTTGTAATCATCTACCTTAGCGGCGAAACTCCAGTCGGCCCTCTCCACCCCCTGGCCCCGGTCTTCCTCCTCTTGGTCGGTTCCGATTCGCTGAAAATCTGGGAAGTGAACTTCCATCAGGTGATTCAGCGTTGCTTCTTCATCTTCAGTAAACTCACCATTATCGAGCCTTATGAGCCCGAGGCGAGCTTCCGGATTTTTCGCTAGGATCTTCTGGAGCTGCGCTGTTTCCGGAATGTTTTTCGATTCCTCACAGAAGCCCCTCCAATCGTCCTGCCTATATTTCCGAAAGAGACTCCTCATCGCAGACTCTCCAATCAACTACCCTGCTCCTCAGTGCACCTGAACATAGAGTCAAATCGAGAACCTCACTTCTGTTTTTAGTTTGGAATGTGGGAGTATCACCTCAATTCAGAATCTCCAGCTCTGTGCCTGCTATGTATTCAATGAAATCTCTCCCTCTGTCATTGATGTTAGTACTTCCCCACACCGAATGGTGAGAGTTTGCATCACAGCCCAACAGCAGAGGAATCTTTTTCTCTTGACAATACCGAATTAGATCCTCCACCTCTCTGGGAGGCGGGGGTCCCTCGGTATCGCCAGGAAAGTAAGCGGAGGCAATAAATACCTCTAGCCTTTCTCCGCTACTGCCCTTGAGTCTCACCTTAATAACGGTGAGATCTCTGGAGCAGAATTTAGGCGCCAAGATCCCATTCATACCCTTGACGGCTATGCATGCCCTTGGCGTTTTTTCGCGTGGCCCCTTATATATGGAGCCACATTTTGACAGGCCACAAATCCGTTCCCTGTAGAACCAGGGTTCTTGGATTAGGGCGATCCTTGTCTGGACCACAGACATGCGTCTGGCTAGAACCGCCGAGGCGCCTTTGTTGTGGTGCAAATTAATCTGCGTAATGGAGATACCCGTCTCAGCCATTAATAGGCTACTTCGGGGCATCACCGGACGCTTCTGAGACCCCTGCGGATCCCAGCTGGGTCACCCGGAAGGGCTCTACCAACTTCAATATTTCGGACCGCCTCTGGTGGGTTGCCCCCTACGGAGCCTCCCACTTTTGGCGGTGGTTTGAAAGAGGGACTCGAAGCGGATCCCTCATCGTTTTGCTTTTGTAGATTATCGGGAAACCTTTCTGTCCCACGAGAAGCTAGGGAAATAAAAAACACCCCCCACAGAGCCCCACTTGTAGGGGGCGGGTCTATATACTAAGGGATTCGACCTGGTGTCCGAAAGTCCCCGTTAAGGCACCTCCTTCGAGACCCCCACCTGTCCACCTCTGCTGAGGGGGGCAGCCTGAGATGTCAAAGGATTTGTTAAACCTGGTACCATTCAGCTCTCGACACGGCGATCACATCTTAGCTAGGGAGCATGAGAACTCGCGGTCTGGATATTCTAGTGGGCTTTGCCATTACCCCCCGGAAGGACCGCTTCTTAGTTGGAGTCTCGCCGACCAGAGTCCGTCAGTTCCCCAGAGTAGCCACACCTCGCGATATAGCCCATCAGGTTCACCTCTTCCAGATCTGTGGTCAATGAGCCCCGTAAGCCCTCCCACCGGCTACAAGGTCCCGCGATCCCTAGGGAGGGAGCTGAACTACTAACATCTTTAGCTTTCTTGAAACCATGCAGGGACAACAACATCGCCCCACAATTCCTACAACTTAAAAACCATTTGGGAATATATAAATAGAAAATAATTTCTACATAAAACAAGTTTGCTTCTCTTGAAAGAAAAAATATACTACATACCAAATTTGTCTTACACGTTAAGAGGCAAAGGGGACTCGCGCTGCACAAGCACTCTATCGCGAGAGGAAAGGGGACTCTCGTTAAAAAAGCAACCCATCATGAGAAGCATGGGGACTTTGAATAGTATCATAAAAACTCAACCAAAAATTTTTGACCAAAGTGGAAGCTTAAGTCAGACTTCAAAACGACACCTTGATATTAACAGACCTCAAATCTTCAAATTTTACTCGCCAGCGAACCCAAAAGCTCCATGCCCACAAACCCAAAAACCTCACACCCTACAATACCAATTTCTCAATTGGTATTTTTTTGCATTTTACTGCAAATCCTGACGCGCTAGCTCAATTCTGCGAATAGATTCGTGTCCAGTGACCCCAGAAACATAAATTACACGTATTAGAATCACAGTAGACTCTCAAAACAATTCTGTGGTCATGTGTAATTTATTAAATACACTTAAAATGATTGCAAATAGAAAAAAAAAACATAGAGGACATCATTACTGTAGTTTCGATTGAATGCATCAACTGCTATAGATCCCGGGTCCATCAACCCAGAAGCAAAAGTATTCTCATTCCAAACGCTTAGGATAAAAACCAGCTTTTATATTGTCTTTCGATCTAATTTAAGAAGCAAAGATCCAAAAACCCAATTGTATACACTATTTTCAGCTCATTCCAGCCAAGATTTTATGTTTTGGGAATTGGATACCACTTATCTCATTTATGTAAGCATTGGCGGTGGAAACATTCATTCTTAACAGGACATCACAGCTCCTTGAATCGTTCCAAAATATTCGGCCCGAAAAAGGCTCACAACAGCTCGAGTTGATTTATCAGATAAATTTTTTCTTGTTTACGGCAGTAGCCGTGTGCCACGTGGCCATTACTGAAAACGCTTCAACCCGATCTTAAAGCGCCCGAAAAAATCTCTAAAATAGGCACAAACGACGAAATATGTTTCATTGCATGATCGATATGATCCAACCACTAATGACAATCTGATTCTAATTTGGCTGAAAAGAATATACAGGCTTCAAAATTACGATTATTGGCTTCCAGAGCCGAAAACTTAATTCTTTCAAAATGTTTCATATAAAGCCCACCGCATGGTAATGTAGAACAGCAATAACCTAAAGTACTTACTCAGGCCGCGAACTCTGTATTTTTGAGAATTATAATTGAATCTTAAATATTTAAGTGTAAAAGACAGAACAATGTGAATTTTCTTACGATTTTTGACAAAACAAAGCGTCCGAAGAAATTTTCACGCCACCTAGACATTAGTCTACATTCAACGAACGAGATCCTCGAAAATAAAATGTCGTCTAAGCTGATAACAGAAGCTTCATCTCTCTCTCTCTCGGAGGCTGGTTATTAACGGTTTCATCAGCAGCTTTGTACTTTTCTGTACTACTACCAGGCATCTACGGACTGCTAGTGAATCTCCGAAGGATTTCCATGATTGATTTAAGAGAGTAGTTAGGAGAATACTTACTGCAAAAACATGATTCCAAATCCCCGCCAAGCAAGCATGTATCGGTGGAACTAAGATTCGTTCAGGGAGCACTCGTTTACCAAATTATCTGTAGATCCTTTATCCACTTTATCGACAATTGGTACCGGCATGTCAGCAGTGACTTTCAAGTGTCGGCTATTTGAGTGTCCTTTTCTTGTCAATCCTCAACTTCAGGAGGAGACCTAATCTGAGTTGAATTCTTCACGGGTAGACATTACTCGTCCTCTGAAAAATCTTCATCCGAATTATGACTTCTCGAAAGATAATCATCATATTAAGGCTGAACAGAACTTCTAAAATACCTGTCCCATATAAGTCGATCATCTTTATATCTGGTACATCTTTCATAACTACATCGCCTAACAGAACGACTTGAAGATCACCTTCTACGTGAACAAATTAAAGAGCGCTTCCAGCAATGACTGCGGTTTCGGGATCGACTTCAAAAACGACTCCAGATTTGAGGGCGATTTCGGGAGCGACCTCCCAGATCTCGAGACGATAACCTCAAAGCAAGGCGTCGACTAGCACCTGCGACAAAAACCGATAATCTATTCTCGATTGCACAAAAAGAAAACGATGTGACAGAGAAGAATACAGATATGCTATCAGTTTTTTTGACACGAAAATTACTTTTGTTTAAATAAATTCCGCCATCTCTAAATCTGTATGTTTAGCTAAATTCAGGGTGAATTTTGATGTCCTCCACTTTACCTTATGGAGTCTCAGAAATGGTTCAAACAACTGAAATTATCTAAAACTAGAGAATATTGTAATATTAATTCATCTTTGCGCAAGAAGAGGTAATAAAGCTTCGCCACCATAAGCTTAAACTAATTCAAATCATATAGTTCAAATCAGTAGCTCAGATCAACTGTAGGATAACTGGGTGAAGGGCGTGGTTTTAGAATTGAAAAAGTTTTCTTTCTCATAAATGGTACCACAGTTAATTAAGGTAGCAATGAACTAATGTAGTTTTTTCAAGAGAAATGTAGGCTATCCTTCGTTTACAATAATCTATCAAAATAAATTGAATTTTAACTTTTTAATAACCCAGTTGAAAATTCCTGTTTAAGAACTTCGGAGGATCCTGGACATGTTGCTGGACACGATTCTGCACGCGAACCTGCACAGGTAATTTTGACGACTCCAATGCATAATTTGGCTCGGGAACTTGTACATGATCCTGCAATGGAACCTGCACCGACAAAGGAACCTTTGAATGATCTATTATAGATTCCTGTACAGTTCCCTTTGTAAAATTAATTAAGGCACGGTTTTCTGTACATAAAGACGTATGGGGTCCTTTACAGAAAGCCGTCGCGAAAACTCATGTTGCTCACAGCTAATAAGTTGCTTTCCTTTCATTCCCTTGAAAATCGGACTTTCAATCGAAAGAGCCAATCCACTAGCGAACCACTGTGTGGAGTAACCTGTACAGGAGTATTCAAAGGTTAGCTTGCATACAGGTTTCTTTGCAGCATCAGTTTCCTTCACCAAATTCATGCACATGAACCGTCAATATTACCTATACAGGTTCATGGACAGGTTTCTGTACAGAAACTCCCAGCGAACAAAATCAGTGTTTAATAATTTTATACATTTTCGGAAAATAAACAACGTGAATGTACAAGTCACAAAAATTTAAAATAGAAGATTACTAGGTATTGTACTCGTACAGCTTTATTCTTGACCAATCCGAATATAGAATCGGGATCCACCAGGCCGAGAATACCGCCTATCGAGGAAGGGTGGAAGCAATAATGATCAAAATCTAAAGATCAAACTTGTGTTCATTCTGTGAATTAGATACAGTCTCCCGCATTTTCCTGTGTACAAGTAACTGGTATCCGGACACAACCCGGCCGGAAAACCTCTTGGGACCTCTCGTCCGATCCCACACCCATACAAACACATACCAAAAAACACCCGCATCGTCCGGCAACTGCACCAACTCGGCAGGAATCCCCAAAACAACTGGTTTAGCTTTCCTTAGTCCTGCTCCCTGTCCTACTCTCACTCTACCTCTTCTTGGCCATTAGAATTTCACCTGGAACATAAAACTTTCTTCTCCCTTCCCACATGGTTAATTGGTTCCAAGACCCATATCTCTAAGAAATGAGATTCAATACTCACAACGCAAACAATACTCACAACAATCTAAATAATGCATTGTAAGTCTAAATTCTACTTTACCTCTTTAGGTTTAATAACATTGGCAACAAGCAATGTCCACGCATTGGCCATGCGTTGGCCACACAAGTATTTCAAATTAGGAATTCATTCGTTTCTATTTGTTTTTACAGATTTCGGAAATATGCACAATGAACCTGTATTTTATGATTTCTTTGCTTCATCTTCATCTTCTTCACATCAATCAAGCGGATCATCCCACCAGCATAGATCGGGTAAGTAACTTTTTTCTTAAGGTAACTTGTTACAGTCAAGTAACACTGCAAAAAAATTTAACTTGTTTTATCTCACTTGAAGAAAAAATTCAAGTTCTCTAAATGTAACTACAAATTTCACCACCAATCCCCTTCATTCATTCAAATTACAAAAAATGGACACACGTGGAATAACACGTACCTAACCTCTATTGTGAGATGCGGAAACAATACGTTTGAAAATACTGAACACAAAAGCCCTATAATGGCTTCTCCTTCCATTATTCTAGTTCAGGCTTCAACTGGTTCTAGATTCCAACTCTCCGAGAATATGAAGCTCTCGCGTACTAAGTTTTCAGTAACTGTCTCTTAATTTTGCGAGTTCAATCTCTGAGATTCTCTTAAAACGTTACATACTTTTCAGATGAAGATTAATCATTTTCTTTGATACGCAAGGTTGTTGATTTTAATTAACTTTCTTTCATATCCAAGTCCATGCTGGGCTATCATAAACAATGCTTTGAATTAAATAAAAAATAAAAAAATTTGTACATTTATTACATTATATCACTCGAACCAATTTTAAGTTAAAATAATTAAAAATTCAGAGATTAAAATTTTTGTACTCTAAATCTTTCAATTGAGACGTTAGATCCTCATTCTTTCAAGTCGTTTCAAAGAAGTAATGGTTTGATTCATTATTATACATAAAAATTCAAAACTTTCACTTGCAAATGAAACGGTTGAGAAATGGAATAATTAAAATTGTATCATTCATAGTTGAAATTAAACACTATGAAATTTTAACGATTTAAATCGTTCTCTACGCATTTCAACAGTTCAGTTTTAAATGATTTATTTTTCAATATTTCATTTAAAATTGATCATTCAAAATGAACAGCGCCTTTGGACATGGACTTTGGTTTGGACAAGTGTGCCAAAATTCATTTGAAGAAAGGAAAGATTACTGGCGTTCCCAAGGACCCTGAGCTTGTGGATATAAGTGTTATTAGACATCTCAACACTGTAGAGACCTATACATACCTGGGCGTGCCTCAAAGCCGCATTCAGGACGTAATATCAGTGAAGGAGTCTCTCTGAAGCAGATACAAGCATCTTTTTTGACAGATTTGGTCTTCCGATCTGTCGGCGTATCTGCGACTAATATGCTTGCCGTCCCGGTTCTACTCTACTCGTTTGGGGTGGTTCAATGGTAGAACAACGAGTTTAAGGCCCTTGGTGTCACCACGCGTAAGATCATGCATATGCATAAAAGCTTGCATATCAATTCGTCAGTTCCCCGATTATACATTTCACGCCAGCAAGGCGGACGCGGACTTCTGAATCTCCAGTGTCTTCACAACCGCATTGTTCTAAGTACAGTTTACATCGTTGCCAATGGCAGAGATCCTCTCCTAAAGATGGTCAGGAACCACGAGATGATTGGTGTAGGAGCGTTACTTTACAAAGCCGCGGAGCCAGCGGCCGAGACCCTTGCCCTGAATTTCAACATCAGAAGTGAGGAAAGTGCATTACTCCATCTAGATGCTTCACTGCAGAAAGCCGAAGTAAAGAAAGCAGAGGTTGGAAAGTTTCACCAACAGCTACTGGGCACGAAAAGTCACGGAAACTTTCACAGAAATGTAGAAAAACAGAGCTTGTCGAAGGAGCAAACTTTTGCTTCCTTCAAATCATCAAGGCTCAATTCAGGTACAGAGGGTTTTATTTTTGCATGCCAGGACGGTCTTATTTTCACCTTAGCATACTGCGATCGCATTCTATGTCAAGAAGTTCCCAGTGATAGGTGCAGAGCGTGTCATGCACACACTGAGTACCTACAACACATACTATCGGGGTGTCCGACCCACGCAGGAACGACGTATATGTATTAGCATAATGCGGCCCTAAGAGTGTTTCATCACCATCTTTGTCGCTATTACGGTGTTGGCCGCGACCCTGCCCCGCCGAACGCTCCAAGGGAGATAGAGTTAATTGTACGAAACGAGAAGTGCCAAATTTTGTGGAACTACGATTTTCGGACAGGAGTCTCCGTTGCGCACTCGAGGCCTAACATCGCTTTCCAAGACTTCGAGAAACGAACTATATTCGTAATCAAATTCTCGGCTCCGTTCGAATACAACATCACTGCAAAGGAGAAAACAAAAGAGGAGATGTATCAAGACCTTAAGAGAAAGCTGCAACGACTGTACCCAAAATATTCGGTACAAGTAATTGTCCTTGTAATAGGTACTCTCGGAGGTCGCTTCGTATCCTCAAGATACGTGAGGGTTTTGCCGGCCTGTCGTTGTGATTTCGTCGTACTCTGTGATCACTCATCTCACGGTTGTGAGACATGGCTATAAGTGTAATTTACCGCGGTTCTACTGGGAGCTATTGACATTTTTTAGATGGTAGTTGCTCTTAGTGGGACCCGGCGGTGGTTTTTCAACTTCTTTATGAATTATATATATATAAAGTTGATATCTGCAGAAAAAAGAAAGCTTTGAAGGGGAGGGTAGAGATGACAGTGGACGACTTAACGTGGAGTGAAAGAAGAAGAATGTGGATGATGTTACAAAGAGCATGGAGTGGATGAGTGGAAGGGAACACGGTATGAATAGAGAAAGACAGGATGTGGATAGATGGGAATATGCGGATATGGGGTAATGAGAAACAAAAATTGAGTGAATTTATAGGGGGGATCCTGTGCGACGAGTGGAAAAAGTGGAGACTAGGGATAGAAGGGAGGAGGTAATAGGAACAGTACAGGGTTAGAGGAAAGGAGGAGAAGTAGGCGAAGCGACGGAGTCCCCACAAAAGTAGGGAGGGGACGTAAAAGCGACAGAAGGGAGAAAGGAAGAAAAAAATAAGTGAGAATAGCGTTTTGGAACGTATCAGGGCCAATGAATAAAGATGAAGGATTCTGAGAAAATGTGAAGAAACGGGATGCAGTGATGTTGAGTGAAACCTAAGTAGATGATCAGGATTGGAGGAGGGTGAAGAGGAAGTTCCCCAAGGGGTATTTGTGGTAGATGCAAGAAGCAAAAAAGATAAGGTAAAGAGAAGAAAGAAAGGGGGTATGGTGTCGGGAGTAAGGAATCAATTGGCGGGAGAAAAGAAAATAGAAATGGGAAGTGAGAAAACAGGTGGAGTAACGACGAGAATTGTTAAGATAGGAAGAAGAAAGGTGAGAATAGTTTGCATTTACAGGGAAAGGGGAGAAGAAGGAGGTTCAAGTGTGATTAGGAAATGGGTGGCGAAAAAGGATGATGAACTGGTGTTGATAGGAGGTGAAGCTTCGACAGGAAAACATGAGGGGAAATATGGGATAAAGAGAGTGAGACTTTCAGGAGAAAGTTGAAAGACAAACAGGTGGACGAGGAGGGTAGGACTATGTGGCAACTCCTAGGAAAAACAGGATGGTTCGTTTGTAATGGGAACTCAGAAGGGGATGAGGAAGACGAGATTACGTTTGCAGGAAAAGGGGAAACAGTGATTAACTACATTCTGGACGAGGAAAGGATAAGAACGCTGTTAGAAAGAACTGAAGTAGGGAACGAAATAGGGTCAGGACACTTTCCGGTCATTGCAACGTTAAAATGCGGGAATCGGAGAAGAGAGGGAAGAAAGAAGGAAGGAGCGACAAATGAAAAGGCAAAGATGGGCCAATGTTGAGTTAATAAGCCGAGAGCATATACGGAAAGATTGGAAGAAGAGAATGTTTGGATTGAAGATGGGGAAGGCGTGGATGAGATGTTGTGTAAGATGAGGGGAAGGGTAGAGAAGATAGCGGAAGAAATGAGGCCAAGTGAGGAAGAAATAAGGGGGGGATTGTGGGGTGTGGAATGTGTAGAGAGTGAAGAGCGTATACAGTTATCGTTGAAGAATTGGAGAAGAGGAGAGATAGACAGAAAGGAGTAGAATAAAAGAAAGAGGGGGAAATGAATAAGAAGCAAGGAGAGAAGAGGTGGGAAAAGATTATGGAGTCAAAATATAATAAATGGTATACATTCATCAAGATGGAAGGGGTCCCAGAATATCGCGGGAAATTGAAAAAGGAGTGCAGGTGGTCCAGGATGGTACGTTTCAGAATGGGAGAAGGCATGTAGAAGTGTAAATATTGGATGAGTGAAGAAATAAAAATGTGTAGGGTACGTAGATATGAAAGAAAATCGTGGGAGCACATGTTGGAGAGATATACAGTGGAAGGGGAAGGGGGAAAGAGCGTGATAGATAAAGTTAGGTGGATACTGAGCGGTTTTGGATAAGGGAAAAGCAGGTGAAGAGCCTATAAGAAAAAAGGAAATAGAGAATATTTTATTGAAGTGGGAAGAGTAATTGAAATCTTTGAGTCTATTATGGAAGAAAAATCTTGTTTAGAAGAAATATTGCTACTGAAAAGTTTTTCATTTATCAAGATATAATTTATCTTTTGTTCATTACAGAATAATTAGATTTCAAGGCACTTTTTTTTAGACTGGTGCCACCTATTTTATAGATTACAATTACCAGACTCTAATATTGTGAATAATTCTATAATTTTTTTATTTCTTCTATGCTAATACAGAATGTTAATGTATACATTTTTTTCGTGATATTCAATTTACAAATTACAAAAATTATCAGTTGAAAATTTCGATGTTAATTCTGTTTCAGAATGAGCATGAGCCATGGTCAAATGATTTCAAATAATTTAATGATTTCAAATTATTACAAAAGATTTCAGAAAAATTTCACAAAAATTTAATAAAAACTTCGAAGAAAACAAAGATTTCGAAAAAAAAATCTCGTAAAATGTACAACAGATTTTAAAGATTTTAAAGGATTTTAAAATTTTTCAGAAGATTAAAAAAGATTTCACAAATATTGCAAAGAATTCAAACGAATAAAAAAGATTTCAGAAAGATTTCACAAATATTCTGAAGAATACATGAGGGTTTCAACAGATTCAAAGAAATTCAAGAAAAGACACCAAATTTCATAACATTTCAAACATTTCAAACAATCTCAAAAGGTTTCCACAAATCTGAGAAGATTTGAAACGATTTCAATGATTTCAAACGAAAACAAAAGATTTCGCAAACAAAGAATGATTTGACGAACATTTCGTAGATTACATAATGATTTCAAAAGATTTCAAACACTTTCACAAAGTTTCCAAAGATTTAACAACCGTAAATTTAGATTATTGATTTTTGTCATTGCTATATTAGAACCATTATTTTGATTCACATAGTTTTGTTCATATATTTCAAATTTTATACCTTTTTGAATATAAATTGCTACTCCCCCTGCTCTCTAAAAAAATCCTTCAAAATTATAGAATCTAGTTTCATTACTGTACAGCCAAGTTTCAGTCAATATCAATATATCCATATCAACGTTTTGTCTTTCTAAGAGTAACGCCAGTTCATCACATGAATTTCTTAGACTTTTAACATTTAAATACATTATCTTCAAATATTTTAAGTTTTTATCCATTTCTACACTGAGCGAAGAATTCCCGAGTGGTTCGGGTTCACACCCCAATAGTTCGGGTGGTTTCTCTTTTTTTCTGTTTCACCCAAAAAAGCAGCGGCCGAACTGGTGGGGCGCCCGCCCGAACGGTTGGGGAGCTTGCACGAATGATTCGGGAGATTCAAGTCGTCAACCGCGTTGGATGTTGGGCGTTCGACGTTTGCCCATGTTCGCTAATGGACGCAGCTCTTACCTTCGTTAATGATTATCCAAAGGAGAACCAGATAACTAGTTACACTTTATTCCACTGACATTGATTCACATCTCGCTGATGTTCATCAGCTTCGGCCATTAGCGAACATGCGGAAACGTCGAACGCGCAACATCCAACGCAGTTGACGACTCGAATCTCCCGAACCATACGTGCAAGCTCCCCAACCATTCGGGCGGGCGCCCCAGCAGTTCAGCCGCTCTTGTATCGGGTGAGCACCCGAATGGTTGGGGTGCTCGCACGACTTAGTAGTGCGAGCGCACCAATCCTTCGTGTCAAAAAGAAAAAAAGAGAAACCACCCGAACTATTGGGGTGTAAACCCAAGCCACATGGAAATTCTTCGCTCAGTGTACCTGTATTTATCCTAGTCCTCATCTTCTTTAACAGCTTAGCTATTCTACCGCATTCTTCCATTTTTCTTTTAGTGCCTTATCAGCACATCCTCCTCCTTAATCCATACCCTGTTGTTCCCTTCTTTCCTCTTGACGTAAGCCCTTCCATTGTAGAACCATAAGAATTTACAGGCGTTGGTCTTCTGTAGTTCTCTTACCATTTGGAACATCTTTTGATTATAATGAGTCATATCTTCATTAATAAAGATCTAAGTGACGTTATTTACTTTGATTCTTCAAGAGCTAAGAAGGAGAGACCCAATTTCTTTTCTTCTTTTCATTATTTGTTCTTCTGTCTCCTTGGGATCTAGTGATAGTAGAATCGGGGAATCCTCTTTGCTACTTTTGAGTATGTAATATGCCACTAAATTTTTATCTAGAAGTTTATAGCCCATTCCTGTTGTTTTATGAATTCCATGTCTGTTTTCAGTTGTAGATTTTCCTCAAGTTAAACTTTAACGATTTGCAGGTGCTTTTCAATTTTGAAAATTGAGAACTGAAAACTCTTCAATTTTGAAACTTGGATAAATGGTCATTCTCAAATTTTGATGATTTTGGAAATCAAAAGTCAAGATTTTTCAATTTTCAATCTTTAAAATTGATGAAATTTTAAATGTAAATCATTCAAGTGACAGAATTTTTATTTTGAAAACTTGAAACTCAGATAATTTTTAAAGATTTACGGAAGTTTTCACGAAACTTTTTGCTCACATAAAAGTATATTATCAATCAATTGTTGTCGACCGATAGCACAGAGCCATTACTAAATAAGAGTATACTATTACCCTAAAGAAACGCAATTTTTTCTGAAAAAAATGTCTAAGAAGATAAAAATTTGTTGAAAAGTTTAGAAATTAGTTATTTACACTTCATTGGTTGAAAAATAACTTTTTAGCTGTTAACATAACATAACTCACCTCTATCTGGGACTGGTTATACAGATATTGCAAAATAATATACAAATTATTATATAAATATTATATTATAGATTCAATATATTGATATATTGAATATGATATTGGAACAGATGTGTTCTTTCATTTTTTTCGTACCTTCTGTCATCTAAAAATTTTGTTATTTTTTACGAGTAGAACAAAAACTATGCATCACATAAAGAATTTTTACCGTATCTTGCATAGTTTGACCGCAAAATGGAATTTTTTATTTTCTATAACGTCTTTCATGAATAAAGCGAAAACTACGCGTCCTATCAAAAAGTAATTCATGACAAATTTGTAGACCTTTCAGGAGTGGATAATTTTTGATAATTCGTCTTTTCTGTATTTTACATAGTTTGATCGCAAAACATAATTTTTGATTGTTCATTGTTTTTTGTGTGATCAAACTTTGAATTTCAATTTTTCAAAAAAATTCAAAAAGTTGTGTTGATACTCGAGGAGACCTTTCAAAAAGCAATGGTGTTCTTTACCTAACTTTTTTCCATATCGTGTATTGTTTGGCTTAAAATTTTCATTTTCATTTTTTTTTTTTTTTTTTTTGAATTTTGCGAATGATATAACTCTGATGATTTTCTTTTTATAAGAAAAAGTCGTGAAGATAAATTGTTCGACATTTTAATCTCTACCAATAGCCATGCATAGAATTTTCAACTTTCGAAAAAGAGGTTATCTAAACTTTTTGTACTTCTCTTCGTCAATTTTTATCAAAAATAGCTTACTAACTAATTTGACATTTTTTTGCACCCTTAAAAAGTGTGCCAAAGCGTAATCCAGCCCGATAATTCGGTCGAAAGTTATCGTGTTCACAGACGACAACGACGATTCGATAATCGAAAATTCGACTTGAGATTCCTGTGGAGCGGGCCGAAAATGGAATTTTCAGCCCTAGGGAAGAAAGTGACAGATAAATGTAAATGAAACAATGTAAATTCACACCGCGGTGTAAGATACCGCCATTTACACTTATCTGTCACTTTCTTCCCTAGGGTTGAAAATTCGATTTTCGACCCGCTCCACAGGCATCGAAAGTCGAATTCTCGATTGAAGTATGAAGAAAAAACTATTTCTCCGGACCCAGGGGGCCTCAAAACGTCGACGTTTGAAGGAATCCGCGAAAGTCATTTCTCACATGAAACCAATTCCTTTTCATGGAGATGAGCATGTAATAAAAAACTTTTTTTCAAATCGGTCCTGACCGATTAATGCGGAATTTTATTAGCTTGAATTAAAAGAAAAAGCGTTCAAATTGGTTCACAAACCGCTTCCGAATATCAATTTGTCCAAAGACAATCTATAAACTAAAATCCAAATAACTATCAACCATTTAAAAATGAAACAAAAGTCCACTCTTGAGTAGAAGTGCTGCAGGATTGAGAACAGAAAAGTTTATTCAAATAAATCTATGCAAGTTCAGTGAAATGGATGTGAATTCCTCCGAGACATTATGTTTCTGAATACGAGTAAATAAAGTTTAATTTTAAAAAGTTGGCAATTCCGAGAAAACTGACGGAGAATTTTGAAATTGAATCTTCACGGGTT
>CAKNXH010060650.1:29307-89100 GCA_932178445.1 Andricus quercusramuli
GCCGAAAAGTGAGGTAGTTTAGAGGTCTGTTTTTTAATTTTGAATCTTTTTCATGCTCATTTTGCATAAAATTACTCATGATAAGATAGATTTCTGTTCGATCTTACTTTAAAAATTGTTTGAATAGAGACACTAAACAAAGGATTCTTTCCAATCTGCAGGGTTTTGTTTATGAATATTCTCTGATTTCTTTTAATTGAGTCTAAGTAATTTTACCTCAATTTCTTGAAAGCAATCTTTTTATTTAAAAAATTTTTGTGAGAAGAACGCACTAGAAAAAGCAATTTTAGAAATATATAAAAAGTTTTGGATTATTTCTTTTTTATTTTTGTGAAAATGTAATAATCTAAATACATTGGTTTGAATCATCCACAAATAAAATATTATTTTCATGTCAGCTAAGGAACTTGGTTCAAACCAAAATCAGGGATTCGTATAAACAATATAATTACAATGCTATAAAGAAAAAGAATAATAATGAAAATATCTCGCACTTACGCTTATCTAATTCCATCTAAGAATGTGGCCTCAGCTTATACGTTTCCATCTGATGATTTGTTATAATAAAAGCCTTCACAAATCTACCATCCTATAACTCCTACAAGTCTGGTATACCCCTTATAGCAGTTCAGACAAGCTCGACATCTCAAGATACTGATTGAAATACTAACGCTTTAGGAACAGATGGTATATCTATGAAGATGATTCGACTAGTGCTTCCTGTTATTCTCACCACATTCCTTCACATCTACAACTCTCATCTTCAAGTAGGATTTTACCCTGGTCCAGGTGAAAAAGCGCTGATCCATCCTATTCCTAAGGTTCCTAGTTCCTCTTCTCCTAATGATTTCCGCCCCATAACGCTACTTTGTGCTATGTCCAATTGTCCAAGCCTCTAGAATGTATTATGCATTCGCAAATCACGAGTTATCTAGATGCAAAAAGGCTACTCGATCAGCTACAATCAGGCTTTCAAGCTAAGCTCAGTAAATTAACAGCCTCCCTGAAATTCACTTCAATCCTTAAAATCGCTATCGAAACTCAGGAAATAACAATAGTTTTATTTGATTTCTCTTCAGCTTTCGATACTGTTGATCGCAAGCTTCTTTCAAATTATCTTCGTATAACTTCAATTTCTTCAGTACTGCAATTGCGCTATTTGAATCCTACTTGAAAAACTGTTTGCAGCATGTGCTAAATGATAGCTGTGAATGGTCTGATTAGATAAGGATCGAGAGTGGGCTCCCCCAGGGCTCCACTCTTACCCCCGTCCTTTCGGGTCGGTACACCTCTGACCTTGATGGTGAGACTGAGCATTGTAAGTACCATAAATACGCGGACGATTTTAAACTATATGATGTCTCTCGTCCTATCTTTCCATTAACAGCATTCGGACTCCACCTTAAGAATGAAGCCTCAGCTTATACTTTCCCATCTCATTATTATTATTATATTATGTTTGTTCGAACTTTTTCTCGGGTGAACCCGTTTTTTTGTCATAGCCACATACAAAGTCAAGTGACTGATGTGATGGGGATGTTATAAGTTATTCTAATACGATGTTTGAAATCATTTGCGATGATGTTGTAGGTACAAAATCAGGAGCATTGTGTAGTTTGCAAATTGTCTTTGCCGCTGTTATCCTTAAACAGAGGCCGTGAGTGTTGGAGATGACAACAGTCGCCTCTGGATTCTTTCTTAGAGCTACCATGTATCACGCCCTAGGTTCGTAGTCGTTTGCTTCCTGGTGGTCTAGGAAGTTTCTTACAATGCGACAGGTGTTTAATGAAACCGCCTTCTGAGCTGCCGACAGTACCCTACTGACTCCTAAATGTTCAAGATGTTCAGTGCATCTTGCGTACACATTTAATGTAGCCGAAATCACAATAGGATGAATAGATGCATGTTTCACTTTCCTCCATATTGCCTTCACTTCATGCCTTAGCTCGCTCTACTTATGAATCTTGGATGTATAGGTTGCCTGCAAATTTCGGTTAAGCGGACAAGCGATGTCGATTATGTAGACTCTTCCACCTTTTTTCTCTCGCATCACGATCTCAGGTCGATTGGCTCGGATTTAATGATCCGTCTGGATCGTCACATCCCAATTTAAGATGTAATCTTCATTTTCTAAAACGGGCATTGGAATGTATCTATAAAAAGGGAACCATTCTGTTAAGAGTCCAAGGTTTAGGGCAAGTTGTTGATGTATAATGCTCGCCACATCATTATGTCTGTGCGTATATACTCTTTGAGCCATTACGCGACGACCATCAATAATGTGCTCGATGGATTCGTTGGTATCTCCATACAATCGGCACCGGTCAACCACGACTTGATGTAACACGTGTTTGCGATAATTCCTGGTGCTGAAAACGCTATCCTGAATCGCAATGACGAATCCTTCCGTTTCTGGATACAGGACTCCCTTTCTCAACCAAATATTGGATGCCTCACTATCCACTTCATATTGATCTAACGTTTTGGGATGTTCGCCGTGGATGACTTTCTGTCTCCATTGCGTTTCTAATTCCTCTATGGTTTCTGCCCTAATATTTAAGCCCTCCTCTGAGGACAAATTCAAAGGCGTGTAGTCAAAATCCGCTTTACAGATGGTGTTGTGAAGCGTAAAATCTCGCTTGATGTTAAAATAGTCACGCAACTGTATAACTTATGACTCACATAGTTTTCTGACATCTACAATGCCCCTGCCCCCTGCATGTCTTGGTAGAACTACCCTTTCAATCGCCGAATTACTGTGGTGAATTCGGTGTTTCGTCATTTCTATGCGGATGATTCTGTTTAATCGTTCTAGGTCGGTGTCCGACCATTTGATGAGCCCAAAGGAGTACGTGAGGACAGGTATGGCATAGGTGTTGATTGCCCTGATCTCGTTTGCCGAGTTGAGAAAACTCTTCAGAACCAATTTGAGTCTTGCAGTGAAGGCAGTCGTCAGGCTTTTCTTGACTATCGTGTGCTGAATACCCTTAGATTCGAGAATACTCTCGCCCTCAGCCATTGCCTCGATATCATTCTCGAAATCGTTCTCTATCTCTGCGGTCCCTAATTCTCCTCTGGTTAAATGCACCTTTCGGCATTCATCTAGTCCAAACTCTATGTGGATATCATTGGAAAACTGCTTTATATCATCAATCACTTGCTGCAGTTTCTCTTCCGAACTAGCGTATAGCTTCAGGTCATCCATTTATAGAAAATGGGTCACTTGATGACCATCCTCGTTATCATTCACTCGGAACCCATGAAACATGCTGTTTAGTGTTTTCCTCACTGGGTTCAATGCTGAACAAAACCATAATGCACTGAAGGAGTCTCCTTGGAATATACCTGTCGTAATTGCGTATTGATCTAGTTATCCTCGATTGTCCATGATCAAAATAATTGATTCTTGTACCCCAAAGCATTATCGCACGACTTAGGAAGTCAATGATGCGTGGACAAATTTTGTATACTTTCAAGACTTCAAGTAAATAGTCATGTGGTACGGAAGGAAACGCTTGGTTGTAGTTAATGTATGCCATGTGGAGGTTTATATGATGATGAGGAGCTTGTGTCAGGGCAACAGCGTCTATGGCGACTAGGTCTTAACTGCCTCACGCGTTTTTACAACATCCTGTGTATTATAATAAGCCATAATCTGCGGAGAGTTTTAATTCCTTTCTGTGTTTCGGAGCTTTTCTGTGAGTCCGAGATTTTTTTCGTAATATCAGCGAACTTTTGCTCAAGCTATTTTTGTAGTGCAGGATCCGTGTTCTTCAGTTCACTTTGTTTCGCTTAATTTTTTGCATTTAAGGCTTACATAAAAATTATCTGTTGCAAAGGAGTTGTATTTCTAGTAGCAGATGACTTTTTACCCTTAAAACACTTTAATACAGATTTCCCTTCTGAAAGAACCCTGGACAACCTGCACATTTATTTTTAACCTTCTAACCTTTTAACATTTTTAAAATATTGTCAATTCTCACGTGTTTATTTTCGTCTTTTGTCACTTAAAAAGAAAAAAAAGTTTTTTCTCCAAATTTACACCTTCAATCTGCGTAGACACTTGCAAATACGTCACCTAACCTCACCCTTTTATCATTCTTAGATTTAAAATTCACATTGCTTCTCAAATCAAGAAAACATTTCTATTTTTAGTGATTCAGTCTGTATCCTCACTTAAAGATTACAAATTGAAAAATTAAAAACTCGAAATTCACTTTGAAATTGGTGAAAAATGAACCAGCTCACCCACGCACGTCCGATCAAAACGAAGCATATATTTATTTTATACATTTATTACTTTTTTATTATTATTTATACATTAACAATCTTGTATTTAATCTGAAATATCCAACGTAACTATAGCCCAGATCGTTGCATTGGCTATTTTTACCAAAATTTCGTGAATGATAGAAACGACCTTTTAGAAATCTTCTTAAAATGTTTTTAAAAATTCTCTTACAATTAGTTTTTTGAAATGAAAATCATTCTGATTCTCCAAGAAATTTTAAGAAAATTTGTTTATTCTCTTGAAAACTTTTTTAATTCTTGAGAAGCTTTTAAGCTTTTAGGTCGAAATCTTTGACAACCTGCATTTTGTTTAATATTTTTTTAGACCATGTCTTAAATAATTTTCGAATTTTTTCAAAATCTGCAAAATATTTCTTAAACTTATACAAATTTTTCATAAAATTTTCCAGCATAGAAAAATTGAAATTTTTTTTTTAATATTCTACATTCCTTTCAAAAATTTTAAAAATCTACATTTCGTTTGAAACGTTTTGAAATCTTCTCAAACTTTAAATTATTTTTCAATTTTCTTAAATTCTGTACAATAGAAATAAATGTTAAAATCTTTCCACCATATAGATAAGATTTCAACCGAAAACAGTAATTTTCTATCAAAAAGACGCATTTTCAATAAAATGCATTAATTCGCAACTCAAAAAGATCTATTCATAACTAAAAATGCAATAGTTGAATCTTCAGTTTTTCGGTTTTTAAAGATTTTATTGAAGTAATAAAAATCTTCTAACGTTTCGGTACTTAATTTGCTCATTTCTTTGATACGTATCACTACTAAATAGCGCAGAGCAAAGAATTTTCCCTAGATGTCACCTATGTTCAAGGTTATAAACATGAGACTGAAAATTCTCATTGTGAGACCATTGAGATTTGAGCTGCAATAAATTTAACACCAGAGTTTGACCTTTTCGTTAAGACAAAGATATTATGTAGATGAATTCAGAATTTTGGAATTCTGGATATAGCGTTATTGAAATAGGATTTATCTTGACAGATTTTTGAAATTTATAATTGGTTTAACAGTTTACTTTGCAAATGAGCGGATTATGAGGGCCTATTTGAAACAAAAATAAATATTATTATTAGCAGTACTAGTTTCTGAACTGTTTTAATTTTTAAAAACTTGTATTAAAGTTTGTTCATTTTTCCGTGTTTCTTACAAACCAAAAATGTCTACCTAAAGTTTCGACTTTGAAACTTATGACATGACATAGCTAATTTAAATATACGGTAATCGTTAAATCGAGTTTACAGTTAACCGTTTAAAAAACTTTGACTTGATTTTTCAGTATTCTTTTGTTTGAGCTACAAATTTTTCCGTGTAGCAATAAACATACGCTTTACGTTATGTTATATGTTAATTTACTTTAATAACTTTATGTTAATAAATGTACTTGGATGGGTGACCGTTCGGGGAATACTGCGTGTTGTTGACCCGTCGTGGGTGTGGTGGACCCACACTGGTAGTATTTATCCACCTAGAAACACTACCCGAATCGGGTAGTGAGGCAATGAACTTTCGAGTTCGAAATGCTAATCAATTTTTTTTTTTTTTTTTTACGCCAGGCTTGCATTTACGAATAAGAATAATTTTTAATGCAATTTAGGAATAATAAATAAATTTTGCATGGTAATTTTTGGATACAACTTGTATTTTTAAAACTGATTCAATTCTTTAAAAATTTTAGTTATTATTTTCATAAACAATTTTGAATGGGGAAAAATCATATATTTTAGGAACCAGTGAATCTTCTCTTATCTTTAACAAATTTAGAGCCATGTAAAATTTGTAGTTTAGAGTTTTCTGCACATGTGACACATACTCGTTATGCTAGAAAATCTGGCATTGCTGTAAAAATGTTGATGCGCCACAAAATGAAATAAAAAATATTCCTTCATTCAAATATTGTCTTAGTAGTTAACTTTGGGGGAGTTAAAAAAATTCTTCAATACAAAAAATATTCATCTTTTGTCTTACAGAACGAGGTGATCCAGAGCCACGTTATAGAAAAGTTTATATAAATGGCCGAAGAGAACTTGTGCCCTATGATTGGTCGATCGTTAACAATGAAGGAGGATTCGATGTTGGTCCATGTGAGTAGAAAACTAAAATACATATGAAAATAAACATTAGTGAATTCAACCTCATGGCGACTCGGATGCGTACAATGTCCGTGCAATTTCACTAAATGAAATGGCTGAAAATGGGTCACTGACAATCAGTGAAAAGTCGCTTATTCGTTCAGTGAAATAAACACTTTTGAGAGTTGGCAGCGCTGCAGCATGTCAATTTAGCAGTCATAATAAAATAAGATTTAAGTAGATTCAATCGAAATGCAACTGTCATGTACACACCCTCTAAGTATTTTTTATACGATTATTTCTATTTCAATCAGGGCATTTTCCACTGATTCGTAATTAGAAAGTACAGAAAAGAAGGCTTTCCCTGTTTCGAACCATCTGAACAATATTTTACAGAATATTTCTTTTAATGAATTATGTATTTGTTTGAAGAAACTTTGAACCTTTATAGAACAATTTTCTGAAAACGCACCTTGGATATTTATAATCAGGGGGCTTTTCTCGATGTTTCAACCTACAGTTCTACATTGGAGTGATAATTGTCAGCTTTTTCAGTGGAGGAGAAGGAAGGTCTTAGCTCCGCCACACAAAAACTTCTTCTGAAATCGCCCCTGAAGTGTTTTAAAAAATAGAGTTTACTGAAAGTAAAGAGCCTCGAGGCACATTTTAGATGAACTCGATTAAATTCTTAGTATAATTTAGTAGATATCTATGTTAAATTTTTTTCGAACTTTAAAGCGATTAGTAACTGTATTTCTCTTGCAGCACATTCACGACGAATTTCACCATCAAGATCACATCTACCAGCCGGGTTATCACTATTGGGTAGTGTGGAGGCCGGCATTAGAGACTATGATATAATGTGTGACCCACAAGGAAATGAAGCTGGAGTATTCCGAGGTGGACAAGCTTATTCAAGTCCGACTTCTGGATGTAAGTTGAAAAATAAATCACAATCCAATAGTAAATTATGTAACAAGGGGCGAAAAGAGCCCATTTTCCCCGAGGGCAGTAATTACCTGAGGGAAAAATCTACTTTCGTCCCTTGTTACATATAGTATTTTATTCGTCTCTCGACCGTGGCCACATTTTTCCCTCAAAAGCGGGACCGACACATTTTTCTATAGCTTTCTTCGCGGCTTTAATTCTGATCGACTCGGAGTAACTCAGATGTTCAATATGGCGACCGTCAACAACAAAAAAATGTCAATTCTACTTTCGCCCCGCAAATGCGATTCACGGGAAATATCTGCTATTTTCGTCCCTATTTTCAGGGGTAAAAGGTGGCCATTCCGGTCGAGTGCGAAATAAAGCAAATATTAGAGAAGTCTGCTTGGACGTCTAGTTTTTCCCCGATTATGGAATTTTCCACGGACAGATACAGAGGTGGCCCGGATGGGTACACCCCCCGCCGAAGGTCTAAATAATATTTATTATTTACAGCTACTCAAGTGGAGGGGGGACTGTAAACTTTATTTTCCCCGCCAAGCCTTCCTCTGAATCTGCCGTTCTTGGCCAAATGAGCTAACGGATTAAGGAAGGACGCGTAAAATTATTTCGCTTTTAGTGGAAAGACCCTTGGCCTTTTGAAAATAAGGTTAAGAATTTTGAGTTTTTTGAAGCAGATTCTGATATAAAATTTTACTAAGCATATTTTTCTTCAATAAAGCACTTCATGTTTCTGAAGGTTTCGGAAATATTTACATGAAACTAGTAACGGAAAAATGAATCAGTAAATATTGACATAAACAAAATAGTTATTAGTGTTTGTCTAAGACATTAAAAAATCATGAGTTTCAATTTTCGAGCGCTTCGTTTATCGAACAAAGTTTGAGCAATGAAAAACTTTCAGCTAGAAAGTTGTTCATTGTAGTACAAAGGTTTTTTCAGAAGTTTTACCTCAATCGAATCAATATTCAAGAAATTATTCATGTTTAAAGTTTCTAGCATTTGGGTTTCGTGTATCAAAGTATTATGAATAAATAAATAAATACTACTGAATAATGTGAAATTATGTATTCATTGTATATTATGTACAATAGAATGGTTCTCAAAGAGCACAAAACATAAGCGCCTTTAATAGCTTAGGCTCAAATTTTCCAAAAAATTTCTTTGCACTTTAATCAACAACTTTCTTGCTAGAAATTTTTGTTGCACAAATTTCACGCTATAAACAAAGCGCTTAAAAATTAAAATTCATGATTTTTTCAATGTTTTACTAACAAAATGTAGACATTTTTTGTTAGCGATATTAGGTGTTTTCTTGGTTAGGTTCTTTTTAATTACCGTAGCACAGAACTTTCTTTTTGATTATTTGAAAACATTCCAAAAATTGGTTGAGTTTCTGCGTGTTAAAGAGAAAGAAGAACATTTTTAGATTTGACGAGAAACTAGCTTCTTGTCAATATTTCGAAAACGGTGAAAGGTAAAAAATACTTTACTCAAAGAAAAATATACTTAATGGAATTTCGTATCGGAATATACTTCAAAAGAATTAGAATACGTAACCTGATTTCCAAAAGGCCAGGGGACTTCGCACTTCCTGCGAAATAATTTAACGTCACCCTTGATACTGCAGCTCAATTTTTGTCGACAGACTCACAAATTAGTATAATTAAAGAAAGAAAATAATGACTATATTTTGCTTACTGGAACGTGTCAACTAGTTGGAAGAACACCTTCACTGGGTTATACGGCGAAGCGCGGGCGCGGTGACAATGAACGGATAATTGCAATCTTTCACGGAGACATATGGCGGCCGTACAGACATGCAGGTAATTTAAAAATTAAATTCAATCTACATCAAGCATGTAATAGAATTCAGCGGAATATGACTTTGGTGAACGATAGCTTATTTTCTCAGGAAAAGATGTTTCAGAACATTACGTCATTATATTTTTATTAATAAACAAATAATAAGAATATATATTTATTTGTTCATACAATTTTTTGGTTTCAAAAATGTTTACATTCTCTTCATAATGAGAAGGTATTAGTTTTATTTAAAAGCTCACGGATTTCTTTGATTCTCTACGTTTTGGGACCTGATCATGAAAGAATAGGTTTTACGATGGTGATGATTATCGTCGTTGTCGTCTGTATACAGGTTAACATTTGAAAGACTAACCAGATTGAATTAAGCTTTGGCACACGTTTTAGGGAACCAAAGAGAAAGGTCGAGTACGTCAACAAGTATTTTTTGACGAACGAATCTGGCTTTAAACACACACACACAAAAAATACTAAAAAGTCGAGAATTCCATTCTGAGGTCAAACTAGGCTAGATACGTTAAAAATGAATCTACAATAATTCTTCACCCAAAAAATATCTACCAATTTGTCTGTCAAATAAAATAATTTAATTTTTGGAAAAACAGCACAAGGTACGGAAGAATGAAAAAAATGGTTGTTTAAGCAAAAAAGATCTACAATTTTTTCATTGATTATTTTTTGATAGGATGCGTAGTTTTTGTTTTGATCGTAAAAAACAACATTAAAAAAAAAAATTTTAATTTTTGTAGAATCGACGCAAAGTAATAAAAAAATAATTAGACAAAAGTTGTTCATCCAAAAAATGTTTACAAATTTGGTATTATTTATTTTTTTATAGGACGCGTCTTTTTTGTTTTAATGGTAAGAAAGAACGTTACAAATGAAAAAATGTAATTCTTGGAAAAACGACACAAGGTAAAAAAAAAGCGAAAAAAAACATTGTCCAGCCAAAAAAGATCTAAAAATTCGTTATTAATAATTTTTTTATGAAATGCCTAGTTTTTTTTGTTGGTCATAAAAAATAGCATTAAAAATGAAAAAATTAAATTTTCGGAAAAACAACGCAAAGTATTAAAAAAAGAAGCAAGATACAAAAAAAAGTGAATAGACAAAAGTTATTCACCCAAATAGGATTTAGACATTTATTCTGAACCATTTTTGGATGATACGCGTAGTTTTTAATTTATTCTTAGAAAATATTCCTCAAAAAAATTGGGAGAAGCGACATAAGAGACGAAAAAAATATAGCCAAAGCTTTGAAACCAGAAAAGATATAAAACAAAAATATGTTATAAATTTTTCTTATCAAAATACAATTAAATTAAAAAAATTGAATTTTTGGGAACATGATCTTCCTGGCATCAATACACTTTGGGCTTAACATATCTTTCCTCCTGTAATTTTCATTACCCTACGAATAAGTATTTTTGAGTATATTTTACTTACGGTACTTAGTAACCCGGTACCCCTGTAATTATTGCAGTTGCTTTTATCTCCCTTTATTTTGTGTATTGGTACGATAATTGCTTCTTTTTTTTGTTGAAAAATTGATAATTCAAACTTTGATAGCGCAACAAATAATGCCAAATGAAAAATTCTATTTTGCATTCAAATTATGCACGAAACGAAAGAAGATTAATAAAAACCAATTGTGTGCCCAAAGATGATCTACAAACTTGTTATTAATCACTTTTTAATAGGATGTGTAGTTTTTGTTTTATTTTTAAAAAACAATATCAAAAATAAAAAAATTAAATTTTCGGACAAATGACACAAGCTACGAAAAAAAATTTTTTTAAAAATTGTTCACCCAAAAAGGGGCTACAAATATATTCTTAATTATTTTTTGATAGTATGCGTAGTTTTTGTTTTAATCGTGAAAAACAACATTAAAAATAAAAAATTAAATTTTCCGAAAAAAAGACGCAAGGTACGAGAGAAACTTGATATACAAAAGTTGTACGCCAAAAAAAGACCTATAAATTTGGCATGGATCATTTTTTGATGAAACGTTTAGTTTTTGTTTTAATCGTAAAAAATCAAAATAAGAATATACAAATTTAATTTTTGGTCAAACGACACAAACTATGAAAAAATGAATAGACAAAAGTTACTCAACCGAAAAAGAGCTACAAATTTGTTATAAATAAGTTTTTGATAGGACGCGTATTTTTTGTTTAAATCGTGAGAAATAACATTAAAAATAAAACAATCAAGTTTCTGCAAAAACGACACAAAGTTCAATAAAATGTTTATTCACATAATTTTTTCTATAGGATGCCCACTTTTTTTGGTCATAAAAACAAGAGAATGAAAACATATGTTTCAATATCAATTAATATTATGAATTGTAGAAATATAAATTTATTGAAATAATACATTTTTCAGGGTAGCTGGGAATTAAAATGAGTGCAAAATAATTTCAAAATATCATAGTAATAACGAAAAATAAGATTTGTACATTATTTTGCAATATATGAATAAGAAGTCCCAGACCGAGGTACAGAAATAAATATAATATTCATTTTATATAATAGAGTTGGACTTAATGTAGAAAAATTTGCACTTTGGAGAAAATCGAGTGCAAAGCACGAGATGCGTGATGAGCATGTATTCGTTAAAGTGAAAGGAGCTTTAACAAAAGAGAATTCACAATCACCCAATAACATTTCTTGATGCTTAACCTTCAATTTTAAAAGGTCTGTGCACAAATGTGGTGGGTGTAATAAGACCGATCGAGTAGCGCGAGATATATACGATCGGGCGCGAAGCGCAAGATGAGTATAATATCGGCCGCGAAACGCGAGATCCAACAGACGCGTAGCCTATGTGCATATATACAATAATACGCTGAGTGAGGAAAATCCAAGATGTCTGTATGCTGAGGGCCAAACAATGATACAAATTGCATGCGACATAGCTTTATTATTTTTTAATAATTCAGAAAAAAATGATTTTTCACCATAAGTGTATATAGATGTTATTTTTAATTTTTCAAACGTTATTCAATTAACACAAGACATAATACAAACTAAAATAAAACTTGTCTCCTCCTCCCATCAGGTGAACATGATGCAACTCCTCCGTCCACGCCATAGGCCAACATGATGAGAATGATGGCGCCTACCCACATTGGCTGATACTAAAAAAATAAGAAACAATGTTAAATTAACAAAATAAATACAAAGATTTAGCATTAACACGAATTCATTTTTTTTACCACGTTCTTTAAATTTGTCATATATCTAAAGAGAATTATTTTATTATTTGCACACAGCACACCACAATAACGTCCTTCCATTTCTTTATCCAGATGCTTCTAAACTCAACACGGATAACGGATGACGTCAAATGTCTGTGAAAATCGATAACAATAATCTTGGATAAGGATTGCCAACGCTTATCTACTTTGTTATAAACTGTTACGTAAAATTCGTTGTATTTTTTCTTGTCCTTTGAAGTATATATATTGGGATTTGGTAAAATCAAGGTTTTGATTACAAACTTTCAATTCTTCAATAAAAAGAAAAAAATATGTCCATAAACAAAAATGCAATAAAAGAATGATACATTTTTTTATGTTTTTATAATTGAAAATTATTGTCACTATAAACTAAATCACAGCTGAGGTTAGGGGTATGAGTTGACGTATTAGAAGTGTAGCAGGATATAAGTCACAAAGATGAGTGAGGCCCCCCTCCGCAAGAAATTGGAAAGGGGTAGGAATTTAAACAACATTATTTTTGTGACCAGTCACAGGAGTGCCTTCCCGCCCTCTACGATACGTTTATAAGGGCTAGGGGTTGGAACTACATTATTTCTGTGACCAGTCACAAGGGTGCCTTTCCGTTCTCCAAAATACGTTGGGCAGGGGTAGGGGTGTAACTACATTATTTCTGTGAACAATCACAGGGGTTCATTCCCATCCCCAAGAGACGTTAAAAGGAGTTAGGGGTTTGAACTACATTATTTCTGTGATTGGTCACAGGCTTTTAGTATCATGGGTAAGTAACCATATATACAGGGTGCTTTTTTATCCTGAGACATCGAAATATCTCAAGAAATACGCATCCAACAATAACGATGTCCATAATAAAAACTTTTTATTTTCCAGGGGGAAAAGCGACTTCGCAAAAATTTATTATAGACCACATCCCCTGGGAGCGAAAGGGAGAGTAGCAAATTGTGTTGCTCACGTTCGTTTGAGTTAGATTTGGTATCTCAGTTACGTTCGTTTGGGTTTGATTAGGTCTCGCTGTATTCGCTTATTACTTGACCTCGTTACTTTTACAATGAAGGCTTCATCTATTCTATTCTAAAAAGATGATTGAGTCGAAGTCGAAATATCGTAACGCCTTTTCCGCACTTCTGATTCGTCGTGTAGTTATCGATTGTGATTTTCGACAATCGATACTTGCCGTTCGGAAATTCCGCGTCCTCATTTGAATTTGGTTCTTTAAATAATTTTATTTATGTATAATATTATTATTTACTATGATAAACCAATAAATCAGTCATTGAGTCTAAGTCGAAAGATCGTAACGCCTTTTCCGCACTTCTGATTCGTCGTGTAGTTATCGATTGTGATTTTCGACAATCGATACTTGCCGTTCGGAAAATCCGCGTCCGCATTTGAATTTGGTTTCTTTAAATAATTTTATTTATGGATGATATTATTATTTACTATGATAAACCAATAAACAATAATGATATTAGTATGGTTTATCAGTCATATAATTACATGATTTATATTCATGGTTATATTTTGTTAATTATGGTTTCATGGTCCAGTAGTCCAGTACTACATGTCGATCCTTTTCCGGTTGTAACAACAGCTGAGCAGCAGTGAGATTCCGATAGCGTGTCGAAAATCGAACGGACCTCTTTTTCTAATGTATGGAGATAGAAAGAGAGGTTTGTTCGATTTTCTACTTCGAAACAGCATCTGAGTCCCACTGCAGGACACAAAATTTTTCGAAACGTGTCGGTTTTGTTAGTTTCTATTAAAAAACGTGTTCGGTTCTTAGTTTCGATTGAAAAACGTGTAAAACTTCTTCGAAACGCGTTGTTTTATCGATTAAAAATGGAACTGCTACCTACTTTCAAAAATTCTTCATTGGGAACACTGCAGTGCATAAAGCGACAGTTGAGAAGCACGCGCACGTGTAGTGTTCTAAAGAGTTTAAGTGCTCGGAGAAATTCTCACGAGCATGAGAATATGCTCGACCTTTGTGTGCTTTTAGAGTTTAATGAGCATTTTGAATTAGGATTTAAACAATCGTATTTTCTACTTTCAATAATGATAATTACATTGTTTAAATTTCGCGGGAAAATGCATCGCTTTAAATTCAACTCAAAACATTAATTTTCTATCAAAAAGACTCATTTAAAACAAATCACACGAATTTCATATGAAAAAATCAATTTTCAGCCAAAATTAGAACAGTTGAAATGTCCGAAAAATTTCGAAAAAAAAGAAAAAAAGTTCAACAGAAAAAAAAATTTCAACAAGATATTTTTTTTCATTGAAACAAATTATTTGTTAACAAAAAACGTAAAAATTAAATTTTTAGTTGGGACAATCAATTTTCAATCAAAAAAATGAATTCTCAACAAAATAATTCAATCTGAAACTAAAAATGATAAATTTACAAACCAAACATATAATATTCAAAATTTGCAGTTAGAGAAGAATATTTAAAAAAAACGAGTTCTCAATAACATTAATTAATTTTTAACTGAAAATATAAATTTTCAAGCGAAAATGGAATCGTTATATCTTCAGTTTAAAAGAAAAATTAATTTTCAACTGAAAAGAAATTAACTTTCAACCAAAGAAATTAATTTTTAATCACAATGATGAATTTTTAAACAAAAATATTAAAATTTGACCAAATAGTAGACTTTTCAATCCAAAAGATGAATTTTCTATCAACAAAAAAAACGGATTTTCAACTTAATAGTTTTTTCCAATGAAAGAAATGAATTCTTAACAAAAAATAGAATAGTTCAAGTGATTTTTCAACTAAAATGATGAATCTTCAATTTTTAAAAGTTAATTTTGAACCAAATACGTATTGGTAACGGTGGTCGGAGTGGACGTGTCGATTTGCTGCTCTCCGGATTATTGTGTTTTCGAGTGTTTTCTTGCTCTTTTTTAAATAAAAATTTGCAAGTGGTGACTTTGTATATTTCTATTGCGTCTGAGCAAGTTGTTTTTTTTTAAACTGCTGGTTTCTTGCTATTTTTGGATTTACTAATATTGATCAATTAGAGCAATGGGTGCGTGTCCAGAGTGCAAGGAAGTGATTTCCAGAGGAGGACCTGAGGTGCTTGTTTGTGTGAAGTGTGGTGTTTTGACCCATCTGGCCTGTGCTAATTTTAATATTTTGAAAAAAAACTTTGATAAACTTAAAAAGGGTCAGGCAGATTTCATCTGCATCAAATGCAAGGGACAGGGCACCAGTGACATCTCTACGGAAGTCGATGGTAGCTCGTCGGAGAAACCTGCAAGTGATGTTCGCAACGCAGGTGGTACGTCTTCCCCTTACACTCTTACCCCCTCGGCAGCCACTGCTACCCCCGACCAGCCTGATCTTTCTGCTATGATCAGAAATGCTGTCTTGGAAGGACAAAAGGATGCGCTTGCGCAGTCTCAGGCGATTCTTTCCAGGATCGTTGAATTCGAAAATAAGCAGCAAGCGTTCAATGATAATCTTCTGACCTCCATTCAAACCATAAAAGCTGATATTGCTGATAACTCAAATCGAATTTCTGTGCTCGAAGCTGGCTCAGAAATTGGAAAAGAAGACGTCACCAAAATCAAAAAGGATGCCAATGATTTAAAATTAAAAGTGGCTACTCTCGAGCATGCGCTTAATGCAAGTGAGCAGGCGGCCCTTCAAACGACATTGGAAATTCATAATTTCCCAACGAAACCTAACGAAGACCTTTTTACTAACATCGACTCGATAGCCAAGGCTCTTGACGTTCCCTTTAAAAGGGAAGATGTGGTAAAAATTTACCGAATTATAAAGGCACCTGCGCTCACAAAATCCTCCAACCCGCCTATCATTGTCGCGAAACTCGGCAATCAACAACTGCGAGATAAATTCGTTGAAAGACGCAAGGTCTTCAGAGACTTCTCTACTGAAAACCTCGGGTGGCCGAGCAAAGATAAACACCCTGTTTATCTGCGTGAGGCTCTGTCACCTTTAAATCGGAAAATCTACGCCATTGCCCTGGGTCTCAGAAGAGACAAAATAATCAAATATCTATGGATTGCGGGTGGAAAAAAAATTTTTTGTCGCAGAGAGGATGGATCTCCACGAATTTACCTGGCTAATCTGCAGACAGTCGAGGGACTTAAATAGCAACTACTGCTTCCTAGTATCATCCTAAGTATATATGTTGGTAAATATAACATAACTTGTAAATTAGACCGATTTCCAACTCTTCTAGCATACTTATTAATTTTTTCAATTAAAAATTTGTATTCAATAACACAAAGATTTCTCAGTTATTGTAACTGTGCTAATGGATTTTATTATGTTCTACAAAAACAACTGCTAAGTCAGGGTAATCCTGATTATATTGTGTTCTATTTTTTATCTGAAGGATCTATTACTGTATTGACTGTACGAGATTCTATAAAAAATGCTAAAATTGTTACTAGCTCTATTTCAGAGATTTATGCTTCTACGGTATATTTGAATTTTCATGCTTCAGTACCACTTACGATTCTTTTAGATCTATATCTACACTGTTACTTCAGCAACTATTTGACTATGCTTAACCCTATTTGTCATTGCTTAGTTTGGGCTCTTTTGGTTCTTGATCATGTTATTTCTATTTCTGTTATCTTTACCTATGTGCTACCATTCTCTCAGTTAACTTACAACATAAAACTGACCATTTTACATTTTCAATGGATATCTTAAATTATTGTCATGTCAACTTCATAATGCTCATTACATTTATAATTTTTACCTTTATATGTGACTTATTCCCTGTTTTCATCTGTAATCATGTGAACTGGACTTTGTTGGTTAACGTATATCAGACCCTTCTGTATTTAATTATACTTGAACGTTTCTTATCACTGTCAAAATGGAAACCTTAAATATTTGTCACGTTAACGCTCAGTCTTTACCTGCCCATTTCCACGAATTCAAACATCATTTTATGTCCTGTTCCTACCATATCATAGCCGTGTCTGAGACCTGGCTTACGCCTAACATTCCATCCAGCCTCATAGCACTTGATCATTACACACTTTTCCGCAGAGATAGAGATGAGAGAAGAGGGGGTGGGGTATGTCTCTACATTCATGACAGCTTAATGGGTGTACAGGTTGGAATGAGTCCTCCTGCCAATTACCCTATTGCTGAATACCTCTTTATTAAGGTATCTTCGTCTCATGACAGCATGCTGGTGGGTGTGATTTACAAACCTCCTAATGCCTCCTACTGCAGGGAACTTGAGACTGATATTTTTGACCTCATACCTAATTATAATAACATTGTACTTACTGGTGACTTGAACACAAATCTTAATGCCACCAACAATTTAACTAACTATTTAAAATCAGTAGTGTTCTCCGCCGGATTATCTATAGTTCCGCATAATAATACGCACCACACCGATCATTCTAGTACATGGATTGACATGATGATTGTTGACGATCTAGACAAGGTATTTTTTTCTACTCAACATTCAATCTCATTCCTCTCAAACCACGACCTCATTAGCATTCAATATCAGTTCTCCTTTGATCCTTCTTCTGGTTTATCACCTCTGTCTATACGCAATCTTAATAATATAAATGAAGCCGAATTTCTCGAGCACCTCTCAACTTATGATTGGAAAAGAATTTTCATTGAAAAAGATATAAATAGAAAAGTTATTTATCTAACAAAATTTTTAACTTCAGCTTTTGACAAATTTGCGCCTCTTCATACTCTTAAAGCAAAAAAGAAGTCCACTCCTTGGATTACTTCTCATATCAAAGACTTGATGAAGGAAAGAGAGAAGAAACGTAGATTGGCTAAAAGAACAAAAAATAGTATTATTCAAGCCGAATTTCGTAAACTTAGAAACTTAGTGCAAACCAAAATCAGGGATTCATTCAATCAATATAATTACAATTCTATTAAAAACAGGAATAAAAATGAAAACATCTGGTTTCTCTTAAGACGACTTGGACTTATTCCTCCAAAACACTTAGCTCCAGATAACAATTTTTCACCCGCAGATCTTTTAATATCCTTCGCAACAAAACCTACACTCCTTGCAAACAACACTCCTTCCTCTCTCGTAGTACCCTCTACCTTTGATGATACTAAATTATTCTTTTCTGACATATCGCAAGAAACCCTAATTAAAAAACTCTTAGAGGTAAAATCAAATGCTCAAGGGTCTGATGGTATTTCAATTAAAATGATCCGCTTAGCTTCACCAGTCATTTGTCCTATTCTCTTGCATATCTATAACGCATCTCTACAGGTGGGTATATTCCCTGATACTTGGAAAGAGGCGATTATTCGCCCTGTTTCGAAAATTTCTTACCCTTCCTCTCCCAAAGATTTCCGCCCGATATCCATCCTCTGTGCCTTGTCTAAACCTTTCGAACGCATTGTCCATCAGCAACTTACTGCACATATTGAAACTAACAATTTAATGGACCCAATGCAATCTGGGTTTCGTGCCAGGCATAGTACTCTTACAGCTACACTGAAAGTCACTTCTGACCTTAAACTGGCAATTGATAGAAGGGAAATAACGGTTGTTGTCCTTTTTGACTTTTCTAAGGCGTTTGATACAGTTAACCATAATTTACTGTTGACTAGGCTCAGATCACTCCACCTCTCAAATATGGCTGTGAAGTGGTTTGAATCTTATCTTACTTAGTAATCGCTTTGAAAGAGTACAAATCAGCAATGGCGAGCGTTCTGACTGTGGGGAGGTTAAGAGTGGTATCCCTCAAGGTTCCACGCTTGCACCTACTCTATTTAATATTTATACATCTGAACTTGGTAGTGAACTTCGACACTGCAACTATCACAAATATGCTGATGATTTCAAGCTTTACCTCTCCGGGCCTATTGCCACTCTTAAGAGCTTACTTCATAAGGTACAGGAGGATATTGATTTGGTGGTGCAGTGGGCCTTGATAAACGGTCTCACTCTTAACCCTGCTAAAACCAAGGCTATAATCATAGGACCTTCTTCCTCTCCTTCACTTGCAACAATTGCAACCTTGCCTCCTCTCTCGATCAATGGGCGTCTCATTCCCTTTGTGGATTCTGTGAAAGATTTAGGCTATATTCTTAATCGCTCTCTTACATGGAATGAACACGTTGCGGATATCTCAAGGAAAACCTTTAGAGTCCTCCAACAGTTTAACAGGAATAAAGAATCACTTCCTACTTCAACGCGTATCCTCCTAGTTAAAAGCCTGATCCTTCCTTTCTTTGACTACGGCTGTGTGGTATATGACGATATTACTGATGAGCTGAATGCTAAGCTTGAGCGTACGCTTAATGCTTGCATTAGGTTCATGTATAACATCCCTAAAAGTGAACATATTACTCAGTATAGAGAAAGAGCAGGACTCCTTAACGTCGCCAAAAGAAGACAATTTTTCATGGGTAATTCACTTTATAGCCTATTCAGTAATGAAGCCCCGCACTATCTTCTCAAACTCTTCAATTTCATTGACAAAGATCAACCAACACATTCCAAACTCCGTGAAAGGAAAACAGTATTAAAAATTCAGCCACACCGCACGTGTAAAATGCAAAGGTCCTTTGTTATTCGTGGTGCTCGCCTTTGGAATAAACTACCTATAACCATCAGAAATGCACCTTCACAATTTCATTTTAGAAAACTCCTTTTTGATTACTTATTCAACACATCATATCCTACCCTCGAAGTCACACATTGGTAAAACTTAAATTCACAATTAAAAATATATAAGTATGTGTATGAATGCGTATATACTTTTAAGTAGGTATACCTGCGTATTTATATTTATAATATCCTTCTGTTGATAGCCTGGATCTAATTTTTTGTATTATAGTTCAGTTCTTCACCTTTGTTAATACCTATTTTTTATTTCAATCGTCAAATCGATCGCCGTCACATTCTAATTGTAATATGTATCACCTGTTCCTTATAGGGCTATTTAGCCCTAGGAACTTTTCATGAATAAATACAAATACAAATGCAAATACATTGATTTTCAAAAAATAGTTCAATTTACACCGAAAAAATTAATCTTCAATAAAATTAAAGTAAGTTTTAAACGAAATAGTACAATTTTCAACTAAGAAAAAAATGTGCTTTTTTGATAACAAAAATATTATTTTTTAACGACATAATTCAATTTTAAACTTAAAAAGATAAATTTACAGACCAAAAATATGTTAAAAAAATTAATTTTCATCCAAAATGAAACAAATTTTCAACCGAAGAAATTAATTTTCAATCACAATGATGAATTTTTGACCAAATAGTGGATTTTTCAACCCAAAACATGAATTTTCTCTATCAACAAATAAAAAAGAATTTTCAACCAAATAGTTTTCTTTTTAGCCAAAGGAATTAATACTTTAAAAAATAGATTCATTGAATTTTCTACTGAACAGATAATTTTTTAACGAAAAACATTACATTTCTATCAGAAAAACGAAATTTGCCACAAAAAATGGAATAATTAAAGTGAATTTTCAACAGGAGAAAAACTTCCGCGAACAGCTCTTTGACAAGAGGATGCACGGCATCTTCCACAGAAATGTGGAGGAGCAGTCGATGTCGTATGAGCTTATGTTTGCTTTCCTTGAATCACCCGGATTGAAGTCGGGCACGGAGGGTTTCATTTGACATGTCAAGACGGTGTCATTTCTACTATAGCATACCGCCGCCACATTTTGAGGCAAGATATTCCCGATGATAGCTGCAAAGTGTGTCATGCATACCCCAATCATATAGGACATATACTATCTAGTTGTCCAACTCATGCGGGAACGACCTACATCCAAAGGCACAATGCGGCACTAAGAGTGCTTTATTACCATCTCTGTCACACTTACGGAATTGGTCCAAATACCGCTCTGCTAAACGCTCCTAGAGAAATAGAGTCAATTTTCAAGAATGAGAAGTGCCGCATATACTGGAACTTCATATTCTCGACAATTGTTTCTGTTGCGCACTCGAGGCCTGACAAAGTTCTCCTTGACTTCGAGAAGCGAAGCATGTTCGTCATCGAATTTTCAGCCCCATCTGACAAAAACGTCACAGCCCAGGAGAATGAAAAGAAAGAGTGTTATAAAGATCTTATAAGGGAGTTGCGACGGTTACACCCGGAATATTCTGTTAAGTTTATCGTGTTGATCATCGGCGCTCTTGGAGGTGCCAAGGTTTCACTTGTTAATAGCCTGAAAAGGATCCCTGCGTGTCAACAAAATGCTGAGACACTTGCGGGGAAAATGCAGAAGGCGGTCGTCCTTGGGTCGTTCATGTCTTCAGGGTGCACAAGACTTTTGCCGGATCATCGTATTGAATTCATCGCAGGCTGTAAGGCCATTTTGCAAGACGGCGGACAAATCGTGTCCACGAGGCATTAATCTATGTATATTGCTTGAATGAAGAAAAGATTTTTGACCGCTATTGTACTCATGATACTTTATTAAGCCCCACATGTTTTTTAATCGCTGTTCAGAATATTTTCGATTTATTTCATGAAGTATGGCCCGATCGTCAGTCCTGTCACGTGTCCCAAGGGGTGAAAAGTGAACTTCATGCATACACATTTACTATAACCACTGAACTTTTCAATCCTTTTAATATGCCAATGATATGCTACAGTATCCCTCTCCCAAATTCTATAAAGAAGAAGGATTTCTTTATTTTTGATTTATTTTAATTAGACTCAGAAGTCTTGTCCGCAGGAAATTGAATAGGGCGAGCGACCACTTTGAAATACCGCCTGGCGGTTGTAAAATAGGCCGTAAGAGTGCTCTGCTGCATCACTTCGCTTTAGTGAGGCTCGAGTTACACTGAAGGAAAGTCATTGGTGAGTGAATTATTTTATTTTTGCCATAAACTAAGTGATAATGAGTGCGAAATCGATGCGTACCTATATTCCCCGTCAGTCCTGTCACTTGCTGTTTCCACTAGTAACTAATAAAAATGATTATAAAGTGATGGGTAGACAATACGTCCTTGCTGCATGAATACGACCTGGGTCTCAGAAGGGGATCACACGATTAAGATGACTGCCTACCTTACAGTGAAAGGCGAAAACGTCAGTCCTGTCACAGTCAGTCCTGTCACGTGACAGGGTCTGATTTTGGGTATCAGGAACGACGTTTTCACTTCTCTAGTTTTTAATACAGGTGGGGAGTCCAGTCAGTCAGTGTTCCTATTTATATATGGCATTAGTGAAGGGAAAGTGGAAGGATTAGGAAGAAAGTAAACACGTGGTAACCAGGCCACGTAGCGTCCACGAGGTGAAAAGAATTGAAGGGTCACACTGCATACGGGCGCACGGTGGACCTTTTTTGAAATTCTGTCTCAAAATCGTAGAACTTTGGACCGGAATGACCTAGAGGGATATTTTTTTGAAATTAAAGAAAAAACCGTTCCGAATATAGAAAAATTATAGAGAAAGTCAAATAAAAAAATGGTTTTTACATTTTATGTGCAATACATGTTTTTATATCGATTTTTGCATGCCCAATCCGAATCTGACATGTAAATCGTTGTAAGACAAAATCCAAAATGGCGGATCCAATATGGCAGAATAAAATTGTAAAACGAAACCGATTTGACTGAAATTTGCTACAAGGTGGTTTTTCAGGTCGCTGATTACAAATCCAAGGTCAAAATTCAAAAATTCAAGATGGCGGATCCAATATATGTCGGACCGAAATTGTAAAAAGAAACCGATGTAACTAAAATTGGCTACAAGAGGGTTTTCAGGTCGCTTATTTCAAATCGTGGATAAAGATAACTTACAAAAGGAATTACAAAATGTTAAACAAATCCTAATACAAAACGATTACACAAACAAACAAATTAATAAAGCAATAAGAAAATACACTCAAGAAAACAAGTCAACACAACCTACTAAAGAAAGAGAGAGAAAAACAACCACCATCCTACCCTACATTCAAGGTATCACGGAACAAATAGGAAGAATTCTCAACAAACACAACATCCAAACTATATTTAAACCACCTGCAAAAATAGGACAACTTCTAAACAACCCTAAAGATAAAAAGGAACCTTTCAGTGATCCAGGAGTGTAAAGGAACATGAGAGTAAAGTTAGGCTAAAACATTTCACGCAATCAGCAGTAGCTGAGCATCATATCGAAACAGGACATAGTATTTTATTTGACAAAACAACCGTCATCGCCAAAACGTACAATAAATTTCCAAGAAAACATAGAGAAGCAATCGAAATCTTGAAACACCCTAATAACATCAATAGGGACCATGGATATAATACCAATCCGATTTGGCTTTCCGTCCTCCCGGGTTTTTTAAAAAAGACTTAATTGGCCAATCAAGTTCAAGCAGTCCCCACCATGGGGCACTCTGGCCAATCACAGGCATCGTAAAGAATACATATATAAGAACAACATAACCTGAAACTTCAGTTTCAGGTCAGCCCTGAAGAAGTGAACTGCAATGTTCACGAAACGTCGGCAACATTCATTTTATATGAAAATTATTTAACCATTCCAAGTTTGGTTGAACCTTTATCATCTTCAGTTGAAAATTTTTGTACTGTGTTGAAACTTTGTCTTTTGTTGCAGAATATTTATCTTCTTGGTGACTAATTCAACTTTATGGTGAAAAATTAATATATTTTGTTAAAAATTAATCTTTCTGTTTCAAAATTCATTTCTCTGACGTGAAAATTATTTGTTTTGATTTTAATTTATTTAACTGAAAGTTCAAGCCAATTTGTCGTCGATTTTTTTTTATTCATTTGTTTGCTTGCAAATCTAAATGTTTCGTAGAAAATTCATGTTATTTGCTTTAAGACTTATTTCTCTAACTGAAAATCAAACTATTCTATTTTTTCACTAAAATTAATCTTTCTCAGTTGCAAATTTGTATTTTTTAGGTAGAAAAGTCTGTTTTTAGTATTATTATTTAATTATTTGATTAATCGATGGTGCTTATATAAAAAAGTCTAAAATCAATCAAATGAATTGAATTTATTAAAATATTTCGAATTTTTTGACAAATAGAGACTGACTGTTTTGCAAAAATTCAAATTTATTAAATGAAAAATAGCTTTTATATACAAATTATTAATGAAAATTTAATCATTCATTCGTAAAATAGATTCAAACTGTCAGTCATTCAGTTTGAAAGAAAATATTCAAAAATTGTCTTCTTTCTTTTGGTTGAATTCAACTGTTTTTAATTAAAATTTGATCAGTTGGAGTTTCTTCTCTTTGTTTGAAAATATAGTGTTGTTCTTGAAAAATTGTCGTTTACTTGTTTTTGTTTTAATTTTTTTTTCAAAAAATGATCTTTTTTATTTGAAAAATTACAAAATTTGTTGAAAATTCATCCTTTTTGGTTGAATTCAACGACTTTTAATTTAAAATATTTTTTGGTTGAAATCCAACCATTACATTTTACGTTGTTTGTTGGATATTCATCTCTTTAGTTTGAAATAAACTATTTTGGTGAAAATTAGTTTCTTTTTGTTGAAAATTGACCAACTGAAAAATTAACTTACCATTTTTTGTTAAAAATTTGCTTCTTTCAGTTTAAAAATCAACAATTTGGATGTAAATTTAAGTATTTTATTAAAAATTCGTTTCTTTTGGTTGAAAATCGATCGTTATGCTTAACAATTAATCATTTTGGTTGGAAAATTATTTTTCGGTTGAAAATTTAACTAGTTTATAAAAATTCGTTTTTCTTTTCTTGAAAATTGATTTTTTAGTTGAAAATTCATTTCTTTCTATAGAAATGTAACTATTTTATTGAACAACTTTTTGTTGTTAAAAATGAATTTTTGAACTTAAAAATTAGTTACTTCAATTGAAGTTCGTCTGTTTTGTTCAAATTCAACTCTTTTTTATTTAATATTAAAATATCAAAAATCTTTTTTTGGCTGGAATATCAAATATTCAATTTTTTGCATAAAATTCATCTTTTTTGGTTCAAAGATATACTACATTGTTAACAAGTGAGTTTTTTGGTTGAGTATTTATTACTTTGGTTGAAAATTCATCTTTATGGCTGAAAATTCAACTATTCCTTTGAAAATTTCGCTTTTTTTTTATCAAAAATTAATTTTTTCAACTGAAAATTTAACTATTCCATTTTTGGTTGAAAATGTTTTCTTTTTCAGCTGAAAATTCAATTTTTCGTTGTGAATTGAACTATATTGTAGGAAATTCAAGTTTTCTATCTGAAAATTTCACCATTCCTTTTTTTGTTGAAAATTCTTTTTCTTTTAGTAGAAAATTGCCTTTTTTAGTTATAACTTCAAACATTTAGTTGGAAATGTATGTATTTTTTTTAAATTTGTCTTTCTAGTAGAAACGTATTCCTTCTTGTTTGAAAACTTATCTTTTTGTTGAAAATTGATCTGTTTCCTGTTTTCGTACATTTTTTCAGATGCAAATTCATTTCTTTCTACGAAAATTTAACTATCTTATTGAAAAAAATTTTTTCTTAAAATAATTTTTGAACTTAAAAACTAAGTATTTCATTTAAAGTTCGTCTTTTTTATTTAAATTCATCTGTTTTTTAATTAATATTAAAATATTTGAAATCTTTTTTGGTTGGAATATCAAATATCTTTTTTATGAATTTGGTTTAAAAATTGTTTTTTTAGTAGAAAGTGTATCCTTGTTGTTTGAAAACTTATATTTTCGGTTGAAAATGAACTATATCATTTTTGTTTCAAAATTTATCTCTAGTAGTTGAAAGTCTTACTATTAAGTAAAAAAGATATAGAATGTTATCAAAGCACGTAGTTTGAATTTTTGTCAGTAGACAATAATGTTATGTTTGTAAAATTTAGAACTACGCAAAAAAAAGGACTAGTGATTAAAATATTACATTTTTTCTCATTAAACTGAATGTGTTACTCTTACACTTCATTTTGCAAATGAGCTATAAACTTTTAATAATAATAATTCAAACAGATTGTATATGTATAATATTAAAATCTGAAATGAAAATACGTCATAAAAAACACACACATAATTAAGAATATTTAGTTTCAGTTGAAGGACAGTGACTAAGAATTTCAGATTTGTGTGCATGATAGAAATGAAAAAAATTCAACATTCATGAATGTTCAATTTTTGTTATCACATTTTCAGTTAAAATAATTAATTCTCAACAAATAAAAAAGGAATTTTCAACAAAAAGTGTATTATTTGATAGTTTTGCAAAAAAATTTAATTTTCAATAAAAAAACTTACAATAAATTGGACCAAAGAATACGAATTTTCAACAAAAGAGTTGAATTTTCAATCAACAAAGATTGCTCAATCAACAAAAAAAAATCTCATACAAAATGTTGAGCTTTCAAGTCATAATAACCAATTTTTTAAAAATAAAATTCAAATTACAACACAAAAATATGTATTTTCTACCAAAGTAATAGAATTTTGGAATAAAAGAGACGATTTTTCAACCAAGTTTGTGTATTTTCAACTGAAAGAGAACCATTTTGGGACAAAAATAGAATAGCTATATTTTAAATTAAAAAAAAAGTAATTCTTAACAATGAAAGAAAAAGAATTTTTGATGAAATTTATTGGATTTAACACGATTTATTCAGGGTTACAATACAGTTTTGCCAAAAGATAAGATATGTTAATATCTTGAAAAGGATACGTTGTTATTATTAACAAGCAATGATAACTTAGTTATCAACATCGTAAAGACAGAATATAATCATCGATAGTCGATAGGTAATTACATTCAGGCTCGTGTTGCTCATTTGTATTCAAAATCCAACACCCCCTATCAACACGGGGCTAATCGTTTAAAATTGTCACACCAAGTCCTCCAAGACACTTTCGATGGTTTGGTCCAAAAAGTGCTTTTGTGAGCACGTCTGCAGCCATCTCTGATGTTGGAACATATTCAACGTCGATGTCTCCTCTCTCGAATATTTCGCGAACATAGTGATGGCGAATATCGATGTGCTTAGTGCGAGCATGATGCACAGGGTTTTTCATTAATTTCTGAGCTCCTTGATTATCGCAGAAGATTTTAGTTGGCTTTGCATCTAGATGTATTAGGCCAACCTCAGTTAAGAAACGTCGCAAGTAGACAGCTTCCTTTGCAGCCTCTGACAGAGCCATGTACTCTGCTTCGGTGCTTGAGAGAGCAACTGTCCTTTGCTTCCTCGCCTCCCAGGATATTGCGGTACCAGTAAGCTTGAATACATATCCTGTAGAGGATCTTCGATCATCAAGTCCAGCACCCCAATCTGCATCCACATAGCCAAAAAGTTCATCTCCTGTTCTTCTGAATTTCAAACCACAGTTGCTGGTTCCCTTCAGGTAGCTTAGGACTCGCTTTGCTGATAACCAATGAGCTTTTCCCGGATTTTGATTGAACTGGCTCAGGGAGCTTACTGCGTAAGCTATGTCAGGTCGTGTGGAGACTGCCAAGTACATGAGAGAGCCTATCAAGGATTGATATGGGACTCTGCTCATTTCTTCTACCTCTTCATCGGTCTTCGGTTGCATATTCTTGCTGAGTTTCATGTTTCCGTCTAAACCATTGGCGGCCGGACTGCTTGAGACCATAAATTGACCTCTTGAGTTTGTAGACAAGGTTCTCTCTTCCTTGAAGTTCAAAACCTTCAGCCTGCTCCATATGGATTTCTTCTTCTAGGTCTCCGTTGATGTATGCCATAACCACATCAAGTTGATACAATTTTAGACCTAATTCAGCTGAAAGAGCCATTACCATTCTTATGGAGCTTTGTCGAGCGACTGGTGCAAAGGTCTCTTGAAAGTCTGTCCCAGGCTGCTGATTATAGCCTTTCGCAACCAAACGCGCTTTGCGACGTTCCACGTTGCCGGCTGCGTTGTATTTCGTCCTGAGAACCCATTTGCAACTAATCACCTTTTTATTTGTCACTATTTCTCTAGCCTCAGTATTCCACAGCCGATATGCCTTTGCTTCAGTTGAGTATCCTACAAAAATGAACGGCTTGGATCTACATTCGAACTTCCCCTTGCTTGGCTTTTTGTTCAAAGCATAAGCCTTACAGCCAAACGATCGCAGATGATGAATAGATGGCCTTGAACCGAACCAGATTTCGTATGGAGTTTGACCTCTTAATTGCTTGGTCGGACACCTATTACGAATATAGGCAGCTGTAGAAATTGCTTCAGCCCAAAAAATTTCAGGTAGATCAGCCTGCAACAAGAGACATCTCGCCATTTCAACGAGAGTTCGGTTCATCCTCTCAGCTTTTCCATTTTGTTGAGGGGTATAAGCTACGGTGTATTCTCGCCTTATACCATTTCGTTCAAGATCCTTGGTAAACTTCTGTCCACAATACTCGAGACCATTATCGGTACGTAAGGTTTTGATCTTTTTTTCAGTTTTATTTTCCGAAAAAGCTTTAAACTTGGTAAAAGCTTCCTTAGCTTCACATTTCTTTTTTAAGAAATAAACTTCTACCCAGTTAGACTTATCATCGATAAAAGTAACAAAATACGAAGCACCACCGAGAGATTTGCTTCTCATTGGCCCACAGACGTCGGAATGTATTAATTCCAACAACTTTTCACTTTTCGAGTCCGAAAACTTTGGAAAAGGTGTCACAGTTTGTTTTCCCATTATACAAACTTCACAGGTGGGTAGTTTGTCTACTGACTTAAATGATAGTCCTTTTACCATATTCTGATGATAGAGTCTTTTAAAATCAATTTCATTAAGATGTCCATACCTCATGTGCCATTTCTCCAATTCGCTTAACTCCCTTTCCGAAGTGGCAGCTGTGGAATGATCTTCTTTCTTCTGTGTTGATTTAGCATCTACCACTACCACTACGATCGATTCCACATATCCGATCGACTAGACTTGGTACTTGCCTTGCACTCAGAAGATCCATCTGGCCTTGATTCTATGAAGTATAAATCACCTTTTCTGCTACCTTTGAAGATAACTTCATTCTTTTTGTTGTTGATCCTTGCACAGTCTTCGGTAAATATGACTGAACGTCCTCCTTTGGTAGCTTTAGAGACAGAAAATAGATTAGTTTTCAATCCTGGTACAAACGAAACATTTTCTAATCTAAGTTTTCTTTTCTCCGAGGAATCCAATACGCAAAGATGAATTGTACCTTTTCCTTGGATGTCAGTTTTGCGATTCAACTTGGTTCAATTCAGAAAAGTAGTCTTTATCGTGGCACATGTGTGAAGTCGCGCCACTATCTATGCACCAAGATTTACCTGACGTGGACTCAGCACTGAACGCACAGGCGAAAGATGCTTTTTCCTCGACGACATTAACTTCCAGATCTACGAAGGTAGTCAGAAAAGCTTCTTCTGCATTGGCAGCACTTTGTTTTCTGTCATTCGCTCTTTTTCTGCACTCTGAAGCCTTGTGCCCAGGCCTTTTACAATAGTTGCACTTGAAAGCCTTTTTCTGGAATTTAAAATTATTTTCATTAGTCGCAGCGATGTTATTGCCACTATTGCTATCCTTTTTCTGAAGATGCTGATGGTACTGGCTTCCAGAAGATTTTACAAAAAGAGCTCCTTGCCAGTTTTTGTCGAAATCCTTTTCTTTCCTAGAACTGTACTCTTCCAGTAGTTTTATTTTTAAAGCTTCAGGTGTCGGGAGATCATCGCGGGCTTCAATGGCACAACTAAATTTATCGAAACTGTTTGGTACACTATAAAGTAGTAATATTGTCAGTATATCATCGTCAACAGAGATGTCCATTCCTGCTAATTTATCAACTGTGTTGAAAAATTTATTAAGGTGGTCTGACATATTTTCGTCTTCGCCCATTTTTGAAAAAAGTAATTGTTTAAGCAAAGTTACCTTTCTTGCAGGACCTTTGGACTGATATACTTGTTCTAACTTTCGCCATACCTCGTTTGATGTATTGCAATTTTTTACATGGCCTAATTCCGATGGATTAATTGCAGAGGATGATGTCTGCTTTTGCTTTTCTATCCTCTTTTTCCCATGCGGCAGCTTGCACAGCTTCCTCTGGCTTGTCCTTGCTTCCATCAACATATTCCCAACGATCATTCTTGACGAGAATTGCTTCCATATGTAATCGCCAAGTATCGTAATTCTCCTTACCAAGCTTTTCAACATAAACCAAAAAACTAGATGCCATTTTTTTTCTAATTACAGCTTGATTCCAGTTAACGATGATTCAGCAAATTGGAGGGTATATTTTGATCGTTTTGCCTACGTCGTAACCTATCACAGCAGATCCTTTTTCAAACAAAAATGTTTATGACACTAACTTATTCGTAACGCAGTGGAAGAGTTCTGTGCCCATAACCTATTGGATTTAACACGATTTATTCAGGGTTACAATACAGTTTTGCCAAAAGATGAGATATATTAATATCTTGAAAAGGATACGTTGTTATTATTAACAAGCAATGATAACTTAGTTATGAACATCGTAAAGACAGAATATAATCATCGATAGTCGATAGGTAATTACATTCAGGCTCGTGTTGCTCATTTGTATTCAAAATCCAACAAAATTCGTCAAATTTGTAACCAAAGAAATGAACTTTTTATTAAAATGATGAATCTACAATTAAAAAAATACATTTGTGAACAAATACATTGATGAATTTTCAATCAAAAATGATAAATCTTCAACGAAAAATAGAATAGATTAATTTGATGTAAGAGAAATACGTCTTTTACCTAAAAAAATAAATGTTCAAAAAAATAGATGAATTATAAATTAACAGATGAACTTTCAGCAAGAATATTAGAAATCTTTGAAGAAAATTTCGACGAAAAATTAAATAGTTCAATTTTTAGTTACAAAAATTATTTTTCGATAAAAAAACTAATTTTCAATGGCCGAAACGCAATTTCAACCAAGAGATTAATTTTCTACTGTAAAACAATAATTCTAAACCAAATAAGCCATTTTTCAACGAAAAATGGTAATTTTTTACCAAAAAAAAGACAAATTTTCTACTAAACGAATGAATTTTCTACCAAAAAAATTAAATGTCTATCAAAAAAAAATCTGCAAAAGATTTAAATAAATTTATAATTAAAAGAAATTAATTTTCAATCAAAGAAATTTTCAACCAATGAAATTATTTTCTAACCGAAAAGATTAATTTTCTACCAAAAAATAATGATTTTTAACGAAATAGATGAAAATTGAACTAATATTTTAATTTTTAGTGGAATTTCCAACCCAAAAAGTGATTTTGTTATCAAGAAGATTAATATTCTATCACAAAAGACAAGGTTTCAACAAAATACAGAATTGTTCAAATAGTCGAATTTTCAATTGAAAAAGGTAAATGTTGAATCAAATATGAAATAGTTAATTTTCTGTTAATACTTTTTTCTTGAATCTCTGAAATATTTAAGTTTGGAACAAAAAAAGAAGATTATTCAACTGAAATAATGAATTATCAGAGAAAAAAATTATTTTTTAACAATGTAGTTCCTTCTTCAACTAAGAAGCTGAATCTTGAACCAAACAAGGTTTTTCAGTCGCTATTCGTGATGAATGAAAATTTTATTTTATTTCATTCCTGAAAATTTTGTCAAATAATTCTGAAATCATATAAGATTTTCTGTAAAATTTATAAGAAAATTCTGGAAAATAAACCGACTTTTTTCTATGGATTTGTTAATTAGGTTCCAGTACAATAATTAATAAATAATCAAATATATTGAAATATTCCCTGAAAAGTAATGCGTAGTATACCCTAGAGGAAAGACTTTTATTTTCCTTGACGTGCGGCTCATAATCAGAGCCAAATTTAAAGACAGGTAAATACTATTTAGTTCTTGGCAATGAGACGTAGTTCTGAGGCCACTCATCTAGTTAAATATCATGTTAGATAGGAAGCAACTCGGAATTTAAATTGTTTTTTTCTGTTATTTTTTGGTAGCTTTGGTTCAAAATTAGTTCTTTTCTTATTGAAAATTAATTTTTGTATCTAAAAATTTAAGTATTTAATTTTCCGTCGAAATTTTTGTTTCGTAGATATTTAATCAGATGGTTCACAATTCATCTATTGATTAAGAATTTAACTATTTTGTTGACAAATTATTTCATTTGGTTGCAAACGTATTTCTCTAACTGAAAATTAAACTATTATATTTCTTGATATGAAATAATCAGCATGTTTTCACAAGAACCCGCAAGTAAAAATTTTTAAGAATATTGACAAAAGCATTTGTGTTTGTGTAAATTCGTTGGCGACGCGTAGCTTCTTCTCAATTAATTGACACGTGTAGATTGAGTCGCTTTCCCAAGTATCTAGCATTTTCAAAAATAGTAAATAGATTTTCGATATAAGAAAAAAACGGCACTTCATCGCCTAAATGGAGGGATAATGTTTGTCAATATGACGTGAAGGCTAGTATCTACATAAGTACAGCTAGTTTAAGGTCTTTGCAGTTGAAGTTCAACAAAGTCTCCGGAGAGCAGTTTTTTTCTTCAAGCAAGATGAAAATTGCTACGTGTCTTCTGTTCTTCTACGCGCTAATATTTTTCCGCAATGCTGTTTGTAAGTAGAATATAATATGATAATTAATACATCAATCATACATTAAAATGTCCTCCATCCAGATATCGACTATATTCAATAATACGCATTTCAATTTATAACAGTTGAAACATATGTTTATTATCATTGTACGTATTTCGCTAAAAAAGTTGTTCAGAGTGCGGTAAAATATTTAATTCACCTGTTTTGAATCTGAACGAGGCCACACTTTTAGATACGGAGACGGAAGGAAATAAATGTGAAGTAAAATTTTTCTAACATATGTTACTGGGAAATTGAATTTATAGGTACACGCAAAGATTGAGGATGAAACTTTTGAACCTAGCTTGGCAAACATTTCATTGCATGCTATGTAATGAAGATTTTTTTTTCAAATTATTATATTTCAAACTAAAACTTTTCCCAACATATGTTACATTAATATATGTTATTAATATATGTTACATTAATATGCATGTGTACCCATAAGTTGAAAATTTTGCGTGAATAATCCAAATTAATAATGCTTGAACCTGAATTGTTGCCAAAATATGCTCGAAAATTCTTCGTTATAGCCCCACGCCTATGCCAACATATGTTCCAAAATATTTTTGTTACAATCTGCTTCCTTCCTTCTGTGCATCTAAAACTTTCTATTCACAAATTTCATACACTTTCTTAAATTTTAACAAATTTGATCAATTCCTACAAATTTGATCAATTTCTATAAAATTAAAAGATTTTCATAATTTTCTCAAATTCATAGAAATTTATGAAAATTTATGAAGTGGATGCATACGCAATAGTTCGGAAAAAAATTTCAAAAAAGCCGTAACCGGGTGAGCATGGGTGTTTTGCCCGCGCTTGTTTTGTTTCATATTTCAGGGGTGAGTTTCTACCAATATTGCACTGATTAACCTCAAGTAACCACTTCAAAAAAAATTGTTCACCCTAATTATAAACGAATTTATAAAAAAAAAAAATAATTTCTCAAAGTTGGCTCAACCGCCTTTTATGACTAAAATATATTAGTATAAGGGTGTATGAGCAACTAAAAAAACAAACAATTCCTTCTACGAGAAGCTAAAAAAATTATTGTTATTTTGTAACCATTTTTTTGTGATGAAATATTGGTGGCAACAACGCCATTTTTTCTGTAATATACTCATATCCAAAGTAATAGCATATATTTTTGGGGTAAAATCAAAGGATTACTTTATTGTTAATAAAAGTGCACACAAAATTATGGCCCCTTACGTGTACATTAAGCTAGCACCTTCACAATCGCAATTTGGCATTTTTTCTTGCCAGAAGCTTGAGCTCCAACCCTTATCGTTAAAAATCAACCCCTTTGTACTACGCACATATGACAGCGTGAAAAAGTAATCTTTTTGAGAGTTTAACCATATGGCTAGAATCTCTGATTTTTGGGCTCCTCGAGGATAACCACCTCGATTTGTGAACTCCAACCCTCAACGGTAAAAATCAACCCCTTTGTGAGTTTTTTATTTTTGAATTGTTTTAAGATGAAATGCTTTTCTTAATATATCCATGGATACCTTGAGCATTTGCCATGTGAACGCTCAATCTCTCTTGGCACATTTTATAGAATTCAAGCATTTCTTCAGTACATGTTCCTACCATATAATAGCTGTTTCTGAGACTTGGTTAACTCCAAATATACCCTCTAGCCTCGTTACGATTGACAACTATTCGCTCTTTCGAAGAGAGAGACGAGAGAAGGGGTGGTGGAGTTTTTCTTTTCCTGCATGATAGTCTGGGTGGGACTGTCGTTGATGTGAGTCCAGTAGCTACTTATCCCACGACCGAGTTTCTCTTTGTTGAAGTTAAATCAACTTCTAATAATGTTTTAGTGGGTGTGGTCTTTAAACCACCCAATGCCTCCTATAGCAGTGAGCTAGAATCGACAATTTTTTCAAGTATTCCTAACTTTAATAACATTACGCTTACTGGAGATTTTAATACTAACTTAAATCTTACTTCCAATCATTCTAAATATCTAACATCTTTGGTATACTCTTCGGGACTCTCGATTGTACCTCATGAATCCACTCATCATACTGATCGTTCCAGTACTCGTATTGACCTGATGATATTCAAATTTTCTTTCGATTTAAATTCAACGTCAACCCAAAGACTGGTGCGGAATCTTTCTAAAATTGATGAACATACTTTCCACGAACATCTAATAAAATATCTAAAAATCTAAAAAAATATTAGTAGATACAGATATAAATAATAAAATCAACACTCTGACTCATTACCTAGTAACCGCATTCAACAAATTTTCGTAATGGCAAGCGTAATGGCAAGCGCCGACTTGTAAAAAGAACAAAAAGCAGTACAATAGTAGCTCAATTTCATAAACTAAGGAACCTAGTTCAAACTAAGATTAGAGATTCGTTCAATCAATACAATTATAATGAGATTGCACACAGAGACAAAAAAGCGGACATTTGGCTTCTCCTTAGACGTTGACACCTAATCCCGCCCAAGCGCGAATCTATAGATAGTGATTTTTCGATGACATCACACCTGAAATACTTTTTGAAAAAACACTTGAAATCAAATCAAATACTATTGGGACTGATGGAATATCAATCAAAATGATTAAACATGCCCTTCTAATTATCTTTCCTATCCTATTGCATATTTATAATGCTTCCCTTCAGGTCGGTATCTTCCCAGATATCGGGAAAAGGGCCGTTATTTGCCCAATTGCCAAAATTTCCAAACCTACTACTCCGAAGGACTTCCGGCCAACTTCTATTTTATGTGCACTCTCTAAACAACTTGGAAAAATTGTTCACTTGCAACTTTCCAGATTTCTTGAATTATCTGAGGCCATTGACCCGATGCAATCAGGTTTTCGTGCTAAACGTGGTACTCTTACTGTTTCCCTCAAAGTAACGACAGATCTCAAATTAGCAACGGATAACAGGGAGATCACGATTGTTGTTCTGTTTGATTTTTCGAAGGCTTTTGATATGGTTAACCATGAATTACTTCTAAAAAAGTTGAAATCTTGTATCTCGTCAAACTCTGTCATCAAATGGTTTCAGTCATATTTTAATAATAATCGGTCTCACAGAATTATTAATAGTAGTGGTGGGCTTTCTGAATGGGGTGAGGTCAAGTGTGGGGTTCCACAGGGCTCCATTCTGGCACCCCTCCTCTTCAATTTGTTCACATCTGACCTTGGAAGTGAACTTCAACATTGCAACTACCACAAATATGCGGATGATTTCAAAACTTATTTATCGGGACCAATTTCTACGCTGAGTGGATTGCTTGTTTTAATCCAGGAGGTTTTTCTCTGCATATAAATGTGTTGTTTCATCGCGCTTAGTACCAGTCAAAGCAGGGGTTCAAATAATTGAATTGCGACCGCCACGTGGCTTTCCATGCATCACGTATCCCGAGCGTGTTCTCGATGACGACGCGATAGCGCTAAGCAGTTTTTTGTGCCCCAGGTATTCCCGGTGTGTTCTTAAAGACGACGCTAGAGCACTACTCAGTAGAAATCCTATGAATTCAGAAAATTCAGATGACTTGTAGGAATTCAGAGAATTCATAGAATTTTGCATATTCAATGAATTCAGGATATTCAAGGATTACAGGGAACCCAAAGAATTGAGAGCATTTAGTAGATTAAAGGAATTTAGAGAATTCAGAATGTTTGAGTTTGAGAATTCAAGGATCATTTCATTTCTGGGAATGTAGAGAATTTGAAGATTTCAGAAAATTCAAAGATTTCCGAAAATTTCAGGAATTCAGACAATATAAGGAGTTCAGAGGATATTAGAAATTCTGAAAACTTAAGGAATTGTCCAAATTTAAGGAATTCAGAGATTTTCAGGAAATCAGTGAATCTACTACCAAATTTTAATTGCTCTAAATATAAAATTCTCCACTGAAAAAAAAATAAATGAGCGTTTCCTTATTTTAAGGTTTGAAAGCTGTACACTTTTAGTTTAAAGGCCTTTATATTCTAACATTTTTTAGTCATTCCATTTTTTATAATTTGAAACGTTCTAAATTTCAAAATGGTTCATTTTTAAGTTGTATAATTGATTAATTTTCAGTTTTGAAATACTAAGTAGTAAAATTATTCAAACTCCCAGTGTGCACGAAATTTAGGAAAGTAATTGGAACCGTTCAAAAAACGTTCCTTGGACGTACAAGGCAAAAGACTTTATTTGAACGTTCGAAAAACTGTCCTAAGTCTGACCAAATGATGTTCTGAAAACGTTTAATGTTCCAAACACGTCCTTAAAACATTTTTAGTTAAAATAAATAATTTTCGACTAAAAAATACGAATTTTCAACCAAAGTTTCAAATTTCAAAGACAAAGAATTGAATTTTGATTGAAGGAGATTAATTTTCTAAAAAAAAAAAGATTGATTGAATGTCTATGAAAAAAATCGATAAAAAATTTACTTCAATTCTTAGTTAAAAAAAACTGATTTTTCATTTAAAAAAATTAGTTTTCAACCGAAGAGATGAATTTTCAACTAAGAAGATTAATTTGGTATCAAAAACTACTAATTTTTAACAAAGGACATCAATTTTCAACCAAATGGTTAAATTTTCAACTGAAGACGATTTACATTCAACCAAACATGAAATAGTTCAATTTTCAGTTGAAGAAATTAATTTTTAGTTAAAAAACACCTCATTTTCAAACCAAAGAAATGAATTTTGAACCAAAAGATTAATTTTCAACAAAATACATTAGTTTTCTACCAAAAAGGTAAATTAGTCACTAAGAAGATTAATTTTCTACGCAAAAAGACAAAGTTTCAACAAAATACAGAAATTTTCCGTTAAAGAAATTAATTTTCAATTAAAGAAACAATTCTCAAGCCAAAGAAATTAATTTTGAACCAAAAGATTAACTTTCTACCAAAAAGATCAATTTTTAACAAAATGCAATTATTTTCTACCAAAAAGGCAAATTGTTAACCAAGAAGATTAAGTTTCTACGACAAAAAACAAAGTTTTAACAAAATAAAAAAAATTTCAAACAAATAGTTGAAATTTGAACTGAAGAAGATTAATGTTTAACCAGACATTAAAGAGTTCAATTTTCCGTTTTAAAAATTAATTTTTAAGGAAAAAAAAATTATCTTGTTGATCAGCTTGCAACATCAAATTGAAAAAAATATATTATTAAAAACTGGAATCGTTTAAAATTAAACCATCTTGAATTAAAAGCATATATCATAACCTTGAAAACTGTTTTGGATTCATTTTTAAATCTTTCAACATTTTTTCGTTTGAAAATAATTAAATTCAATAGTTCAAAAACGAATTAAAACCGTTTGCAAACCCATCATCTTTGGCCTTCACATCGTACTTCAAATTGTCGTAAAAATTGTGATGTTTTTTGTCAATGAAGTCTTTGAGATACTTCAGATGAAGGTATTTTTCTTTTGTTATCGCCTTACCATTAGGGTAAAGAAATTCTAATTTCGTCGATTTGAAGTCATCGTGAGTAACATTTTTCTTCGCAATGTTCAGGACTTGAATGCTTCCGCTATTGTCATACATTTAAATGCGAAAGGGATCGTTCCGATTGTACAGAAGTCGTCGTGCATTCAACCAGTTAACTTTATCTTTTCTTTCGTCAACTTTCCGGTTGGTGATTTTATATTCCAACTGACTCGATGAGACAAAGCGTTTTCTTTTCATTACCACAACATCGAATTTCGGCTCCTTCTTCCGCGTGTTTCTGATCAAGTCCATCCACTCATCTGGGGACTGGATTTTTTTATACAATTTCCGCTCTTCCTCAATTGAACCCAATTGACGGTCACAGCTGTTGTAGCTGTGGCCAGATACAAAAAATTCTTGATCAATGGTTCCGATTGTCGAGTTTTTAAGAAAATGATTCAACAGCAACCTAACATTTATATTACGATTTTGTTCACCGCATGAGTCGGAATATAAAATCACTCGCTTCGTCGTTGGTGGAATTTTGTGGTTCAGGTGATACAAAAGGCAGGAAACAGTCTCCTGACCTGCTTGGAATGCTACATTCTCGCTGCAGATGTACATGTGACCTGAAAAATATGTTATGTGAGTATGCGGATTAGTTTCGAATTAATGCATTTTAAAATTTACCTTTGTTTGTGACTTCATCGTGAATACAGAGGTTATACGTCCATAATTGTCGCTTGTAATATGCTACTGAGGTCGTCAATGAAGGTGTTTCTAAGGATGTCTGCTATTCAAAAGTGAGAAGCACAAGCTCTTTTCTGTTTAACGCAACATCTTTGTTCTTTGGTCATAATCGAGATGTTTTAAGAATGTAATTACGACTGTGAGATGCTCCGAATGTTCTCTTTCTGCGGCATCCTTCTCTTCTTGCGTATACTTCCCACCTTGCTTGATGCTTTTCAAGTGATCACATGTTTTGCAAGTATCAGCGTGACGCTTCTTTATTCCGATGTTGAATTCATGTTTAAAAATGTCATCAAAGCTGTGGCTCTTCACTTTTGTCTCGGATTCTTCTTCACAATGCTCCTCGTAAGCTTTAAACAATTTGACCATGTTCCACCCTGGAGCTAAGTATACGCGATTGGACGTTTTTCGAGAGTAGTGGGAATCATACTACGGAAGGCGATGGATAAATCGTCGAACGACATCTTTGGCAGTTGCAGGTATTTTCTTTGGTGGTGTACTTTTACCACGCTTTTCAGTTGCATTGGCATGAGTTGCGATGTATGCAACTGCTCGATAAACGACTGGGCCAGTGACCTTCAAGCATCCAAGAAAGAAAAATTTGCAGACATTGATGGCAAGTCCCTCGCTGTTTTTGAAGCTGAACTCGCAGTAGAAGTCTCTTGTCTTCTGACTCTGGATAGGTTGCAATTCATATTTGCTGGACTTCACAAGGACACGCCTCACATTTTCTCGCAGAAATAACACTTCCGTCTGATGGGTTGTCTCGCCCCTCTCGCCTCTCAAGGTCAATAACAAAAGAGCATTGCACTTTACATTTGCAAACAGTACTTCCGTCGAATTTTACAGCTTCTATAAGCTTTTCCTTGCGAGTAACACGTTTTTCGCTGCGTTCGACTTTCTTCTTTGCAACAACCTTTTCATGAAGATGTTCTTGCCTCTTCCGTTAACGTTAACAAAGTATCGAAACTTCTGTAATCAACAAGAAAATGCATCTCGGAGTATTCGTGACCGAATTTGTAACCAACTACCTCCAAAACCACAAAAATGATATAGAATATTAGGAAATCTTACTTGCAAATAGTTATTAAAACAACTTGTTGAAAAGTATCGTTTAACTGATTTTACATTGCCAATTTTTTATCAGATTCTTGATCGGTGACTCGAAAACTCATGAAAAGTATATGAATCTTGCGAAAAATTCACTTTTGCAAAAAAATTTGTTTCAAAAATTGTTTCAACAAATAAGTTCTTGGAATCTGATGGCAGATTCGTAATCAGCGACCCTAAAAACCACGAAAAGCATATATGCATTAGGGTGGTTCTTATTTATACTTGGTGGATTTGTTTTCTCGAATTTCTCTGCTTTCACCCGGCACTTTTGTTCGAATGCAAAAAAAATATCAAAATTTAAGCAAAATCGGTTAATATTTAGGGGTGGTGGAAAGACCACGAAGTTTCCCATTGATTTAACATAGGAAAAAGCGTCAATAAACCGCAATATTGCGTAAAATTCAGATTTGTCACTTATGGGGTTTTCTTTGGAGACCCATAAGAGTGGCTTAAAATTAATCAACCTCAAAATTTATGATTGATTCTTACTCTCTGACGAATTCTGAACAATAGAATGATACACGGAATTATTTGTAATATATTATCGTGTTTAAATATTAGATTTACAAAAAGCTGACTTTTTCCCATGTTAAATCAAGGGCGAACTTCATTGTCTTTGCGCAACCCCTAAATATTTACCGTTTTGGCTCAAATTTAGAGATTTTTTTGTTGGGCATTCGGACAAAACTGGAGGGTGAGAGCAGAGAAATCCGAAAAGTGAAAAATAAGGGCCACCCTAATATGCATGTAGGAACCAATTCCCCTTTTCAGAATAATTTGTTTTAAAAAATAGTTGAAACAAATTAATTTTGCAAATCTGATGCCAGATTCATGATCAGCGGACCCAAAAATCATAAGAAGCATATGCATCTTGCGAAAACTTTATTCTTGCAATAATTGTTTAAAAAATAGTTTGAACAAATTAATTTTGCAAACCTAATGCTTAATTCGTGATCACTGGTCCTAAAAACCACGAAAAGCATATGGATCTTGTGAACAATTCCATTTTTCAGAATATTTTGTTTGAACAAAAAGTTTCAGCAGATGAATTTCGCAAATCTGGTACCAGATTTGTAATCAGCGACTTGCAAAAATTCTTTGAATGCACGAACTACAAAAATTTCTCCAATTTTCAGACTCAAAAATTATCTTGAATTTTCAGACTTCAAAAATATTTTCTGAATTATCAGACTTGAACATTTTTTCGAATTTATGGTGTTCGAAAATTTTTCGAATATTCTTACTCAGGCAAATTTTCTACTCTTTGAGGTTGAAAAACTATTGGAATTTAAACAACTTCTCTATTTTTTGTTGTTGAAAAATTTGTGGAATTTACAGACTTAAACAATTTTTCGGATTTCCGGATATCGAGCATTTCTCGAATTGTCGGACTTCCCAGTGGGTATGAAACCATAAACATCCTAAGAGCATCCTTGGGAAGTTCCTAGGATGTCCAATGTCAGTCCAATCAACGTCTCTAAGACGTCCAATGTCCTAAAGATGACCTAAAGATGTTTTGAAGACATAGGACATTCTCAGGACATCTTTCTTACTGACATTAGACGTCTTAAGATTATCCCTAAGACGTCCAAAAAAAATGTTCCAAAAGAAGTCTAAGAGGGGATTTTCGGACTTTGATAACTTTTTTACTTCTTGATGTTGGAAAATTTACAACACTGAGAAGTAAAAAAAATTCAAGTCCGAAAGTTCGAGAAATTTTCCAAGCCCGTGCATCCGAGAAAATTAGGTGGTCGTGAGAGACCTACGAAAAACCGCGTGGCGCTTAAAAAATAACGAGATTTGAGCCAGGGTGCAAGGGCGAGGAAAAAACGATGAAAAACCAAGTGGCGCCCAAAGACAATGAAAAGTTTTGAGCGATGATGGAAGGGCACGCGAACTTTGCAGAATTGTAAGGAATTAGCAAAATCTTAACAGATTTGAAAAAATTTGGAGAATTAAGAATGTTAGCTGGGAGCAAGTTGTGAATCTCATTCAAAAGAAATGTAAAATGAATCTTGAAAGTCAAATGTTGAAAAAATGTACACGGAGAGACTTTTGATATCAATATTTGGTTCATTCTATACCTATAATTAAAATAAAATGTAAGAATTTAGGGATAATCGGGGTACTGTTATGAAGACGCCTACTATAATAAGAGATGATGGTATTTCTGTATGTATTAATACAAACTTGAGCGAGCAAAAATTAGTATTCAGTTTTTTATTCACGTCTTATTTACAGTTTGAAAAAAGCGACTGTGAAAAGTAATAATGGTCAATAACAAGTTTTGTAAAAAATATCGTGATATGTAAATATTCTAAGTAACGTAAGTTATCAGAAATGTACGAAATTCCAGTATTCTTAAATAAGAATCCGTATTGAAATGAGAACCGCTAGCAATATCTGCAACCGGAATTTGCGAGAATTCTAAATGACTATACTAAAAAAACTCCAAACCTTAAACAATTTTATAAATGAAGACATAAAGTGGGAACATTGTAAAGTAAAATATTTTAGAATTAAGCGCTGTCAACTGAATGCTCTAGTAATTGAAACAGTTAACAATTGAACTTAACATTGGGAAAAAAGTTGAAATAGAACTTATTTTTAATTAAATTATATCATGTGATATATTTGTGATATTCCAAGTGACTTGATAGATTGTTGTTCTAAAAATTTTCTAAAATTCCCTGTGAAAAAATAAATTCACTGTCATTTCTCAGTTTTTCCCGGTCTAAGAAAATTCCCGGCCAATTTCCGGGTTTCGGTTCAGCGGCCACTCCGTAAATGATAAGTTCACAAAGCTTCAGATATAAATTATTGGGGAGATAAAATCCAGTAGATGGTAGTGTTATTTGACGAAAAATGTTGTTATAGGATTATCTCCGTCAGAATTCAGACACTGAAAAGTACAAGTATAAAGTACCTAATAAGAAATTAAATTACGTTCTACGTCTGCTCTAAGAGTAAGTCAAATATTGAAAATTTGAAATTGTGTTGAAAATTCAGAGTTTCACATTGCTATAATTATTATTCTATTTTAATTACTTTAGATACTGAATAATTAATAAATATTTTTTTCATCCTAGTTTTAAAGGGAACTGTTTGAACTTTTTGTCTGGTGCAATTGCACAGTTTTCAGGAGGTCCGACCGGAATTTCTGAATATATTTTGTTGAAAATATTAATATGTTTATAATCTGTGAATTTTAAGTAACTATGAAAATAATTAAATAAATTTTATTTAAAAAGTTAGGAAACTGATTTTTCTCTCTGGCTCAAGAGGGTTACAGTCGAACATATGACAAAGTCATTCATCGTTACGAATTGGATTGTTTAGTAGTAATTATAATTTTCCTAGAAGCTTGCTTCATCAAGATATTTCTTGTCCTTCTATAAAGTCACTTTCATAAATTAAAGAATATCATTATTTGATTTTATATATAAAAATTATACCGTTCCTCCACAGTTAATATATATTTATAAGGACAGAGAGAAAGATTATTCATAATTAACTCGCGTAATTGTTGTATGCTTATCAAACTGGTATAGAAAACATCCTTATTTTTTTTTTTTTTGAAATGGCTCGTTTTTTTTGCCTCTTTTTCCCCCCCCCCCCCCCCCTCGTCCTTCTATGTAGTCCACCGTGGCATTCTCGCTGACTTGGAACTTTAATGATGGTTTTCATGATACACAATGAGATGGCAAGTGAACGTAAATTGGGAACAAGAACAAATTAAAATCGTAGAGCGGAGTAACGCATAAAAGACTATTGCTAACTAAAAACAAACGAATATCGCCAAGTGAGACGGCACATTGTCTACAGATAATTAAAATAAAGAAAAAAATGAATCTAGCAGCGTGGTGGTTGGACGTATGAGAATCAAAAACAGGAAACAATTGAAGACTGCAGAATGAGGTAGCAAGTGAATTTAAAGTGAACTAAACTGCGAAGCTTTGTAGATTTGAGATTGAGTTTTATGATATCCATATTTAGTACAATATATGATTAATTCAATATCTCTAGTTGTATTTTTCTGTACAACTTCGGTTACTACCCTAATGTGTTTAGGTAAGCAAGTTTAGTAAGTAAGTTTTATTTAAAAGCGTGTTTACATTCGGTATAAATTTCAATCAGTTCTAGTTTTTGGAAATATACTTTTAAATCAACTTGCCAATTCCTTTTGCCATGCCACCTTGTTATAGGCGGGAGACATTTTGCGTCATATGTGGTAGATTCGTTGTACCTAAAAATAAAAGGTCTCTAACAGAGGTTGTAAAAAATATGTTTATCAATTGTTATGGTGGCTTAAACGAAAGTCTTCATCATTCTTGGATTCCTCAAATCATTTGTTCGACTTGTCTAAGCGACTTTGGCAGATATTCTAAAGACAATAAAAAAATCGTATCTCTTTGCCTATGATTTGGCATGAACCTTCAAGTCATGAAACGGATTGTGAATTTTGCTTATGCAGGACTGAAGGTTTCAATTCAGAAAATGTTCATGCTTTGATTAACCCTGTTATTAATTCTGTTACGTATCTAGTATTTATTAGAAACTTTGACACAGATAGTTTTGTGGGAACAAATGAATATAATTATAATCAGGATAATGTAAACGATGCAGAGAGTACGGAAGAGTCAGAAAATCAAGAAGACAGAGAAAACGATTTAGTGGATCCAAAAAACGTACTGTTACCGCCGTTACATATAAAACTCGGCTTAGTGAAACAATATGTTAAGGCAATGGGCAAAGCGGAAAGTAAAGCTTATAAGTATATTTTTGAGAAGTTTCCTAAACTTTCTGATGCTAAAATAAAAGAGGAAGTATTTGACGGTCCGCAAATTAGAGGTATGTTAAGAAATGATGAATTTGAGCAAAGAATGACTAAAGATGAAAAAGAAGCATGGCAAAGTTTCAGGGAAGTTTGCTCCAACTTTTCAGGAAATCATAGACACCTTCGCTACAAAGAAAAGGTTTTTAATTTGATTAAACATTTTGAAAAGTTCGAGTGTTTGATGAATTTAAACATTCATTTTGTGGATTCTCATACAGATTGGTTCTCTGAAAATTTAGGTGACATGAGCGAAGAGCAGGGAAGATATGAGTATGGGATACTCACATGATGTCTGACCATTGCTGGAGTCTGAAAAGGGTAACTCATGATAACAGTTCCGCTGCACGCATGTGCAACAGCTCGGGCTGTAACTTCTAAAATTTATAGAAAATGTAAAATGAAATTTATGAAAATGTATGAAAATGAAAATTTACGAAATTCATGAAAATGTATGAAATTTATGAAAATTTATGAAAATTTATGAAAGGGCCTAGCCGGTTAAGCAGGTCAAAAATGCCCTTGGCTGGAATCAGAGTTTTAATGAGCCCTTTTCTGGGACTTAGAATCATAACTGCGTTCTCACATTTTTGAACCCCCATCACCACCCCCATAGTCATGGTGGCTAAAAATGTGTTTTTTGGTTTTTTATTTTTTTGTGGCACATCTGTGTAATGGAAAAATCTGAAAAAATTAGTAAAAAAAAAATTATTGGAGTAAACCTAAAAAAAATTTGCCAGTGTTTTGGCGCGAAATTCAAATTTTTGAGAGCAATTCAAATTTTCAAAAAAATTTTTTTGTCAAAAATTTTTTGAGTACTGTTCCAAATTTTTCATAAATGAAAAGTCATCTCATGTGCTAACTTTCAGAATTTTTTCAGATTTTTAATCAATGTGGACGGTAGTTTTTTCAATTAAAAACTTTCACAGATGGCAGATACCCTTATTAAGAAGAAGTATTGGTAAGTATTGGATCCAGTACTTTTTCCCCGAAAAAGTATTGGCTTTCCAATACTTATTCGCAAAAAAAGTCTTAGATCTGATACTTACCAATACTTCTTTTATATAAGGGTATCATGGATTAATAATGAAATGCTGAATATTACTTATGATCAAATGCTGTATTTTTAATGTTCCTGAATTTTTTAATTAGTGTGTGAAATGGAAATCCTTCATAAAAGTTTTGGATCAATCATCGTCGCCATCCTCATTAATTACAGGCACCATTTTATGTTGTACGAACAGTTTGCTCAATATTTTTGCTGGTCGAACGATTTTTGAAAAATATCGAGCATGGGATAGATAGTAAATCACAGCAGCAGCATGTGAGCAGCAACCGATCCTACGATTAGTATTTTCGCACTCAACAACAATATCGTTAAATTCCTTCGAAACCGATGGATTTTCTTTAGCGAAGCAAATGTTAATCTTGTTGTCATTGTCCACCAATTCAGCTAAATACGATACAGTTTGACTAAGTGATACGAACCCGTGAACAATATTTCCAGATCGTTGACTGTGATTTTCGAAAAATCTCCTACATCCGATGAACATACAGTCAAACCTGGATTTAGCGTCGATGTTCAGACTCACAGTCGGCCTAAATCAAGGGACTCCGGACTATTTTGTCTCTCTCTTGTTTTGTCTCTCTCCTGTTTCTCTCTCTCTCTGTTTTGTCATGCCTGACTGAACACCACACACCTCCCCGCAGGTCCTCTCATGCATCCCCGCTGCGCAGCGACAATTCTCGGAAACTCTGAATCAAGGTCCGCTAAATCCAGGTTTGACGGTATATGTTTTTACTCCATCGTTTTTCTTGATTTTCTTGAGCCAAAATATTCTCGGAATCATTAGTTGATTTCAAACGCGATACAATTGACACGCAATTTCTCATATCGGAATTAAGACGTTCTCCGAATTTTTTATTTGAAAAACATGCAATTTTACTATAATAGCCGATTTTCGGAAGTAACTTATTATCTATTTGATGACGGAGGAGTCGATATTTCCTTTCAATGAAGTCATGTATTGCTTCAACAACCCAAAGAATTTTCGTCACTTGGACAGAGTCATTAGATTCAGCTGTATTTAGCTGGTTACGTTATCCTATAAGAGCTGGCATGAGAACTTTATACCCTGCGAAGAACCATTGCTACTTAATGCAAAAACATATTGAGAAAAATGTTCAATAACACATATTGTTAACACCCAATATTAAATAGAATACAGAAAACAGTTAATGAAGCAGGTTTTAATCTATATGCCACAAAAAATGTATGACTAGGTTCTCTCAGGAAAATTGGCTATTATAGTAAAATTGCATGTTCTTCAAATAAAAAATTCGGAAAACGTCTCAATTCCGATATGCGAAATTGCGTGTCCATTGTATCGCGTTCGAAATCAACTAATGATTCCGAAAATATTTGGCTCAAGAAGTTCAAGAAAAACGATGGAGTAGGCGAAAGATTTCTTTCAAACATATATATGTTCATCGGATGTAGGAGATTTTTCGGAAATCACCCTCAACGATCTTGAAATATTGTTAACGGGTTCGTATCAACTCAGTCAAGCTGTATCGTATTTAGCTGAATTGATGGACAATAACAACAAAATTAACATTTGCTGCGCTAAAGAAACCGCGAACATTTTGAAAGTAGAACTTCAGTCACGCCATATAAATCATCGGCGTTCCAAGTATTTTGTTGAATACACGCCTGATTCCATTGGTTTCGAAGGAATTTAACGATATTGTTGTGAGTGCGAAAATAGTAACCGTAAGATCGGTTGCTGCTCACATGCTGCTGCTGTGATTTACTATCTATCCCATGCTCGATATTTTTCGAAAATCGTTCGACCAGCAGAAATATTGAGAAAAATGTTCATACAACATCAAATGATGCCAGTAATTAATGAGGATAGCGGCGATGATTAATCCAAAACTTTTATAAAGGATTTCCGTTTCACACACTAATTAAAACATTCAGAAATATTAAAAATACGGCATTTGATCATAAGTAATATTCAGCATTTCAATATTAATCCATGATACCCTTATGAAAAAGAAGTATTGGTAGGTATCAGATCTAAGACTTCTTTGTGAATAAGTATTGGAAAGCCGATACTTTTTCGGGGAAAAAAGTACTGGATCCAATACTTACCAATGGTTCTACTTAATAAGGGTATCTGCCATCTGTGAAAGTTTTTATTAAAAAAAACTACCGTCCACATTGATTAAAAATCTGAACAAATTCTGAAAGTTAGCACATGAGATGACCCTTCATTAACGAAAAATTTGGAACAGTATTAAAAAAATTTTTGACCAAAAAAATTTTCGAAAATTTGAATTTCTCTCAAAAATTTGAATTTCGCGCCAAAACACTGGAAAATTTTTTTTTACGTGTATTCTAATTATTTGTTTTTCACTAATTTTTTCAGATTTTTCTATTACACAGATGTGTCACAAAAAAATAAAAACCATAAAACACATTTTTAGCCACCATGACTATGGGGGTGGTGATGGAAGTTCAAAAATTCGGGAAAAAAGTTATGATTCCAAGTCCCAGAAAAGGGCTCATTGAAAATCTCATTCCAGCCAAGGACATTTTTGACCTGCTTAACGGGCTAGGTCCTTTATAAAATTTATGAAAATGTATGAAATTTATGAAAATTTATGAAATTTATGAAAATTTGTAGAAATTCATGAAAATGTGTGAAAATAGTGGAAATCTATGAAACTTATGGACATTTTTCAAAATGAGACTTTTTATGGTAATTAACCTATAACCCTTGAAAAATTCTATAATTTTTTCCATAGCTTCTTGAAGCTTGTTGAAAGTGCATATTCAGAATTTCTAGTAAGCGTTTTCGCCACACAGATTTAAATTCCGCTCAATAAAAATCTTTAAAAGAATGAGGGGGGTTTTGGGCTATTTTTCTGAAGCTTGGTTACAAATTTAAAACGACGGTTGCAATATGACGCATATTTGTTATAAAAATTCTGAAACTAAGAACAACGATCGACTTTTCGAATTTTTTTTCGTTATTTTCTCCACATTAATTGAAAAAAGTTATTGGAATAATGTAATTTAAAAAACGAGTAGATAATGGATATCTTTGGAAGTCATACAAAAACTATGGATAAAAGTATATTTTTTCTCACATTTTATCAGGCGTTCGAAGTATGCTTTCTGAAAATAATGAAATATGCAATTTATGATCTGGAATAGCAGATGAAACTATAGGTCAATATTTTATTTTGTCAATGTACACAGGATAAGACCACAAAAAACTGAAAAATTTAGTTTCCGCAGGGTCAACCGCGTTTAAAGAAGGTTTAATTAAAAGACATGAGAAACGGATACATTTGTTTTAATATATGTAGAAATTGATTGTCTGTTCTGCATAATTTTTATAAGATGCTTTTTGAATATTCACGGTTGAGTGTTTTATATTTTAAGTAAAAATTTTGAAATCATACGATTTCTTTTGGGAAAATAATTTTCTTTATTTTTCGCTACAAATCCTAAGGGTCAAAATTTTGCCTTGCTCTTTGTGACATTCAAATTTTTCTTTTATGAATTATACGTGAAAAATATAATTACAAATAATTTTCAACACTTTTTTCACCCATTTTAATTGATTGGTTCATATCGAAGGCGCATAAGAAAATGTCTTACATTTTCAACAGTTGTCAATTAATTTATTCATTTTTCATAAAATGCAACCTCCAAATAACGTTTCAAGTTTGATGTTTGCACACAGGCGCGGATCCAGGTGCTCGGGCAGGACCCCCCCCCCCCCACCCGCCGAACCCCCTATCTGGATCCGCCCCTATTTGCACATTCATCGATAAGCAATAGGAAGCCAAAATAACTTAATACTCTAAAAATAAATAATTCAGGGTGTGTAGATTCTCAAAATATATTTACTTCATGGAAATTTTGAACCGTGGTTTTTCTTAATAACAACTGACTTTGGGATTACGTTAGGGCTATATTTATTTTGGATCAATAGCAGATTTTTAGGATTCGTTGAAAAAATTCTTTTATAAAAATCCCTATATTATATCTTACAGATGGAATGAATAGGTGGCGCGGGCGGCTAAGTAAAGTTCGAACTGCAAGGGACCAGCAGAGTGCAGGAGAAGATCATCCACAGCCTCATGCCGGTAATGCTATTGAAAGAGGAATGGTGACCAGTCGAGCGCACCTTACATCTCAAGATCGAGCTTTAGGATCTACACATCAGCGTTAGTATGTTATAATTCTTTTGAACTAGCAAGAATTTGTCGGGATTCAGAAAAAGATCCAAATTTTATTTCTTAACCGCTAATAAATTATTCTCGCTGAACGGCGTTGGCCCCTGGAGACCTTTGAAACAAGTTTCGAATTTTAACCTAACAAATACATATTATAATATTAAATTCAATGGTCCATCTTTTTTCAGTAAACAAACATGTTGTAGCTTTCTCCATTCTTCAAAATAAACCCGAAAACCCCGTCTTTAAAAAAACAACTTTCTGTACACGTTAGAAAATAAAAGTTTATGAAATTTCTGGAAATTAATGATAGTTTATGGAAATTTGTGTAAATTTGTGAGAATTTATGAGCATTTACGAAAATGCATGGGAACGTGTACTAATTTAACCGGTAACTTTGAATAACAGTCTTGCTGCACGCATACGCAATAGCTCAGGCTATAACTGCACTGCTTCAATTTGGAAAAGCACTGTTAACGATGAGCATTTTTCTGAAACGTGGTGCGAATGAGGTTTTAGGCTCGCCGACTTCAAATTTTTAGGCTTCGTTAAAAGAATTCTATAATAAAAATCTGTATATTATATCTTACAGGTGGAGGTGTTCGTAGGCAAAGTGAACATACATCATGGGTCGATCCTCATCAGTCTAGCTGGGAACATAATACGGATTATAGGAGAATGATGGGATATGACGAAGGCCATATCGAAAGTTCTAGCCATTCATGTTAGTATATTATACATTTTTTTAACAAAGATAAAATTATTGGAATTAAGAAAAAAAATTCTAATTTTATTTCTTAATCGCCAATAAGTTATTGTTCTCGCTGAACGGCGTTGGCTTCTGGGGACCTCTGGAAAAAGTTTCGAATTTTATCTTACAAAGGTACATATTTTTATAAGAAATTTAATTGCGCTTTTTTTTTATTCAAACAAACATGTTGTAGCTTTCCATGTTCTCAAAGTAAACCCGATACACTCGTCTTTAAAAAACAACTTTCTGTAAACGTTAGAAATTTATGAAGGTTTATGAAATTTGTGGAAATTAATGATAATTTATGGACATTTGTGGAAATTTATGAGAATTTATGAGCATTTACGGAAAGTCATGGGAACGCTTGCTGATGTAACCGGTAACTTTAAATGACAGTTTTGCTGGACGCATACGCAACGGCTCAGGCTATAACTGCACTGCTTCAATTTGGAAGAACACCGTTAACGATAAAGATTTTTCTGAAACATGGTTGCGATTGGGGTTTTGGGTTCGCCGACTTCAAATGTTTGGGGTTCGTTAAAAGAATTCTATAATAAAAATCTGTATATTATATCTTACAGCTGGAAGTGTTGGTGGGCAAAGTGAACATACATCATGGGTCGATCCTCATTTGTACGACGACCATCCGGAGTATAGGAGAATGATGGGATATGACGACCGCCATACCGAAAGTTCTAGCCATTCATGTTAGTATATTTTACATTTTTTAAGCAAACAAAAAATTGTTAGAATTCAGGAAAAAAATTTCAATTTTATTTCTTAACCGCCAATAAGTTATTATTCTCGCTGAACGGCGTTGGCCCCTGGAGACCTCTGCAAAAAGTTTCGAATTTCAAGTTACAAACGTACATATTTTTGTAAGAAATTTAATTGCGCATTTTTTTTATTCAAACAAAAATGTTGTAGCTATCCATGTTCTCAAAGTAAACCCGATACACTCGTCTTTAAAAAACAACTTTCTGTAAACGTTAGAAATTTATGAAGGTTTATGAAATTTGTGGAAATTAATGATAATTTATGGACATTTGTGGAAATTTAGGAGAATTTATGAGCATTTACGGAAAGTCATGGGAACGCTTGCTGATGTAACCGATAACTTTAAATAACAGTTTTACTGGACAAAAACTGTTAGAATTTTTCGCCTGTACCGCGGATCCTAATTCATTTTCTGAACTTTTTTTTTGTTTTTCTTGAATAATTTTCATATGAACTTGTTATATCTTCCAAACAAGTATTTCAAAATGTTAATTAATTATATTGAAAATGCAGTTAACAGTGTTAATTGGGATGCTGGAATTCGGAAAAATATCGTAACCGGCAGTTACGACTCTTTTCCAATTACGGACCACAGAAACAGACCTACCGTAATTTGAGAGAACGCCGTTCATGGTAACAGAATATTAAATAACTGAATTATTGCAAATTATTATTCAGTCGTTAAATTATAATTATTACAAAATCAAATGCTCTCTAATTTCGAAAAATTTGCAATTCGAAGTTCTACAATTTTGAAGAATTTGAATTTATGATTTTTGAGCTTTAAAAATATGGAATTACAAATTATTCCATTTTCAAGAATTATATTTTGACAGTATGCAACTTGTAACATTTTTTTGGAATAGTACAATTTTTAAGACTTATGATGAAAAATTCTGCAATAATTATAATTTTTAAAGATTTAAGTACATTTTTACGGAATTTCTTGATCACAAATATATGAAAGAAGAAAAATGTTGTCTATGAAATTATTAATAACTATTAATACTATTAATACTGTTACCCTAAAGAAACGCAATTTTTCTTAAAAAATGTCTAAGAAGATGAAAATTTGTTGAAAAGTTTAGAAATTATTCATTTACGTTTCTTTACGCTGAGAACCCCCAACTTTTCACCTGTTAACATAAGTAGACAGTGCATTTGTTAATTGAATTTCCTTAAACAATCATCTCTTGTTATTGGATAAATAAACCTGATAACTTTGTGACATTTTCGTATGATTTTTGGCCGATTCACTGGAAAAAACTTAATTTATTTCAACAGACTACCTGCTATGGATAATTGTTGATACAATTTGTTAATAAAATAACAATGTACACTACCGTCGGAAATTGTGCGCACGACTCCTGTGAGCGCTATTAAAAATCACTGCTGACTTCGAACCGCGATATTTCGACGAAAAAAAGAGATAGGGCATTTAAAAAAAACGGTTGGAAAGCTCATGAAATTCCACGTCTTGTGGTACTCAACAAATATTTTTTTGACCTTCTGAAAATAGAACAGCACTTGAAAAGTTCAAAAAAAGAAAATTCAAGATTTTCTCAAATTTTCAACCTCAAATTCAACTTTTAGCACGACCTAGGAAAATGTTTACAAAAACCTGAAAATTACACGACATCGAGCCTGGAATCTTATCTTTAATTTAAGCCAAGAAAACTTAAAAAATCTTCATGGGTGCCCGACATATGGTTAAAAATGTTCAATCGTATCTGAGCTCAATTTTAATCGACGATCACGGTTCTCGGCTGGTCTTCTACTCGCCTCCTTCATTGAGACAGGATCGAATAGGCCACGCACAGAGGTGGCGCCTAAGTACACATTGTCTTATTCTTTAATATGGAGATAATATTAGATTCAAATAATTGTTAACAATCACAAATAACAATAAATTTTTTTTTCATTCATCATAATTTGAAATAAAAATTACTAATGAAAAGAATCAAAAGTACAAGAGGGCTCCACTTAGGCGCCACCTCTGTACGTGGCTTATTGGGTCCTGCCTCAACGAAGGAGACGAGCAGCAGACCGGCCGAGAACCGTGATCGTCGATTAAAATTGAGTTCATATACGATTGAGCATTTTTAATCATATCTCGGGCACCCATGAAGATTTTAAAAGTTTTCTTGGCTTGAATTAAAGATAAGATTCCAGGCTCGATGACGTGTGATTTTTAGGTTTTTGAACAAATTTTCCTAGGTCGTGCTAAAAGTTGAATTTGAGATTGAAAATTTGAGAAAATCTTGAATTTTTTTTTTGAACTTCTCAAGTGCTGTACTATTTTCAGAAGGTGAAAAAAATATTTGTTGAGTGCCACAAGACGTGGAATTTCATGAGCTTTCCAATTTTTTTTTTTTTTACAGTCCGATCTCTTTTTTTCGCCGAAATATCGCGTGTCGAAGTCAACAGTGATTTTTAATAGCGCTCACACGAGTCGTGCGCACAATTTCCGACGGTAGTGTATTTATTATATTTCAAAAATTCAATTAGGAAATGTGCTTTGTCTATAAATTCTTCAAATTTAGTGCAAATCAATTCACGAATCACTGCCAATCCTCATGAATCCATTTTCACTCACTTATTTGTATAGTTATAAGACACTCAATCAATTTTTAAACGATATCTAAGCTAATAGACAATTTTTCTGGATAGTTGCTTCATTGATTGTAGGTATTTTTGATGGAATCCAAGTATGTCTCGAAAACTGCTACTCTTTTAAAAAATTTTTTTCGATTTTTGCTAATAAATTAACGAAAAAATCTGCCTGGTGTGCGCGTCTGTTAGATCCGGCGCTTCGCGCTCGATAATGGTTTTACCCGAGGACTGTAATTTAGTGATTGTGAATTCTCTTTTTTTAAAGCTCCTTTTTGTCTTTTACGGATACATTCTCATCACCCATCTCGTGCTTCGCACTCGATTTTGCCAAAAGTGCGAGTTTTCTACATTAAATTCAACTCTATTATATCAATTGAATATTATATTTGTTCCTATACCTCACCTCGGTCTGGGACTGCTTATACAGATATAGAAAAATAATATACAAATTATTATATAAATTTTTTTGTTCTCAAGGTTATTTTTTATGATTCAAACGAAAAATTTGTAGCTCTGTTTTGGGTGAAGAAGTTTTTTCTAATCACTTTTTTCGTACCTCGTGTTGTTTTCCCAAAAATTTAATTTTTTTATCGTTAAAGTGATTTTTTTACGATTATGAGTAATAACAAATTTGTAGTTTTTCTTCGGCTAAACAACTTTTATGTATTCATTTTTTCGTATATTGCATAGTTTGACCGCAAAATGGAATTATTTATTTTTTATAATGTTCTCTACGAATAAACCAAAACAACGCGTCCTATCAAAAAGTGATTCATGACAAATTTGTAGATCTTTCTTGAGTGAATAATTTTTGCCACAACATCTTTTTTGTATCTTGCATAGTTTGATCGCAAAATATAATTTTTTATTTTTCATTAATTTTTGTACGATCAAAATTTGAATTTTCGACTTTTCAACAAAATTCAAAAAGTTGTGTTGATACTCTAGGAGGACTTTTAGAAAGCAATGGTATTCCTCTCTTAACTTTTTTTCATATCGTGTATTGTTTGGCTTAAAATTTTCATTTTTTTTGTTTGTTTGAATTTCGCAAATGATATAACTCTGATAATTTTATTTTTAACAAAAAAAGTCGTTTTGATAAATTGTTCGACTTTTCGAATTCTACAAATAGCCATACATAGAATTTTCAACTCTTGAAAAAGAGGGTCTCTAAAATTTTTGTACTGCTCTAAACTTTTTCAATTTTTATTAAAAATATCTTCTGACTCAGGGGGCTTTAGAACGTCGACGTTTCGCGGAATCCGCGAAAATCATTTCTCACATAAAACCAATTCCTTCTCATTGAGATGAGAATGTAATAAAAAACTTTTTTTCAAATCGGTCCTGAACGATTTTTGCCGAATTTTATTAGCTTTAATTTATAAAAAAAAACTTTCAAATTGGTTCACAAGCCGCTTCCGAATATCAATTTGTCCAAAGACATTTTTTTTATCCCACCGTGGTGCCACTTGAGTCGAAACGTATGTTGGCTTGTAAATAAAACCAAGTATTTAAATTCTGGATCTCAAGTAAAATCACAATATGAAAAAAGAAGAATCTATCATTTGAATTTATTTTTTTTTCTTCATTAGTGAGGATAGAGAGCTATTAACCGATAAAACATCCCATTTTGCGGTAAATAATCTATAAACTAAAATCCAAATAACTATCAACCATTTAAAGATGAAACAAAGGTCCACTCTTGAGTAGAAGTGCTGCTGGATTGAGGACAGAAAAGTTTATTTGAATAAATTTATGCAGGTTCCGAGAAAACTGACGGAGAATTTTGAAATTGAATCTTCACGGGTTTTCAAAATCGGTTTTGGACAGCGATTAAAAAAAAAGAGTTTTTTCATTTTTTGCAAAAATCAAATTTTGCTCCTGAGATATGGAGAAGCTAATTAAGAATAGAAAATGTTCAGTACAAAAACAATTCTATTCTGAGAAAAGCGAAATTGAAGATCGCGACATACGTTTTTTTTTTGCGTAGAATCTGAACAAAAATAAAATATTTTTACATTCTCATCCTAATGAGAAGGTATTGGTTTTATGTAAAAGTTGACTTAGTCGGTTTTCATCAAATTTCTACGTTTTGAGACCACCTGAGCTAGAAAAAAAGATTTTTATCAAGGTGTCTGTCTGTCTGTAGTCTGTAGTCTGTAGTCTGTAGTCTGTCTGTCTGTCTTTAGGTACGATAACTTTTGAAAAAATGATCAGATTGGATTGAGCTTTAGCACATTTTTTAAGCCCTAAAACAAAAAGACAATTTTGTTAGCCAACTATTTTTGATAACAATTTAAAAAGTTAGAGCATTTTCAAAATCCAAAAAAACTAATGGAAATCAACATTTCAAGTCAAACAACGCACGATATGAAAAAAGTCAAGAGAAGAAAAACGCCGCTTTTTGCAAGCCCTACAAGATTATCGTAACAACTTTTTGAATTTTCTCAAAAAATCCAAAATTCAAATTTCGACCCCATGAAACATAAAAAAATAAAATAAAACTTCCATTTTTCTTTCAGACCATGCAAGATACAAAAAAAAGATGATTAGACAAAAAATCTCCATCCAAGGAAGATCCACAAATTTGTTCTTAATTACTTTTTTATAGGACGCGTAGTTTTTGTTTTAATCGTGAAAAATGAAATTACAAAATAAACAAAAAATCGAATTTTTACATTCTCATTCAAATTTAACAATCACTTAAAACGTGGTAGTTTTGTCTGTTTTATAATATTTGCAAGTGAATTTCTTCTTCACATCTAAGCATCTCAATCAAAGCATGAGAATAGAAAAATAAGAAGAAGAAAGAAAAAGAAAGCAACCTTCGCATACCCATCCTCCCATTTTTTCTCTTTTCTTATTTATATATTTTTTCATTTACGATCAAAAAAACATTTGCAAAAACCTACCAACATTTCAGTGTTTATTCAACACCCTTTTAAAGGCTGTACTGTCTAGTATTACGGAATTTTCTGTATCTAACCCTTTTTCAACTCGTTCGCAGTACGGAAATTCCTGTAGTACTAGCGTCAGCAGCAAATTTAAAATTTAGTTACATTGATCACTCTGACTTTACAAAAAGGTGCCATAATCGTGTTTCCGGCGGAAATATTCAGATGCATGGTCTAATGTATAATAATAAAAATGACCGATCCAATATCCAATAATGCGGCCAAAGTTATTAGTTTTTTTCATGTTTCTGAAGCGTAGTACAAAGGCTTTTTAGTGTCTCTGATTTCGAATTTGGCGTTGAAAGTTGCAAATTCGAAATGACGGATCCAATATCGCGGATATTAGTTTTAAAAAATGCTAAAACTAAGTACAACGATGGACTTTCTTCATTTTTTTATCTCATATTTTTTCTCCACATTAATTGAGAAAAGTGGTTGGAATAATGTAGTTTGAAAAAAAGTGAATGATGGATATTTTTGGAAAAAAATACATAAATTATAGATAAAAGAATAGGTCAAGGTTTTTTCAAATAATATCAAGCGTTCCAAGTATGCTTTTTAAAAATAATGAAATATGCAATTGATGATCTGAAATAGAAGATAAAATTGTTGCTCATTATTTGATGTTGTCAATAAACCTGCGATTAGCCTAAAAAAATCCTAAAAATGTAGTTTTTGTTGCCTTTGCATTAGTATATGAAAGTTCATAGAATGGCGCATGTTTTTGTTGAACATGAGCACATCAAACGGACAAAACATCGCGTTGCTCTTTTTTAAATCGTCAGAAATGCCGGGAAATGGATAATCGGCAGAAATTACTTCATGGATTTTTTTTTGTAAACTACACACGTGACCAAAATATAATTACAAATAATTTTTAAGACTTTTTTTTACGTTTTTTCAACTGATCGGTTCATATTGAAGAAGCATAAGGAAAAATCTTATATTTTCAACATTTATCAGTTAGTATATTCACTTTTTATCAAATCTAACCTATATAAATAATACATGTAGATGGTAAAAAGAAACTGACATACTTCAGACCAAAAGTAGATTTTGATGTTATAAATCCTTTATTTCTGCCAACGTTTCGAAAACTTTGTCGTTTTCCTCTTCAGGACGTTAAATTTCAAAATTCGTCAAATATTCGTCAATTAATAATAAAAATCTTCTTCCTCCTCACATCTCTATAAATATGAAATAATAATTAGTTTTTATAAATATCATTTGAATAGAAAATACATTCTTTTTTAGGTTAGAAATTTAAATTGAGAAATTTACCTTTAAGGAGCTTCATTTTTGGTGAGAAATTTTGTTTAAATTTTGAAAAATTTAAATTTGTTTCAAAAAAATTAATAAATTGATACTGTTAAAAACATTTTAATTCTAAAATTGACTTAGTTAAAGAGTCAAAAACTCCCCAACTGTTTTGCTCCATTTTTGCAAGGAGAAAAATTGAGAAAAGATAGTAAGAGAGGAAGAGAATTCTTAACAAGGATAGAAATTAGCAATGACGTATCAACGATTTATAACATAAGGTACTATAGTTTCTATGTAATTCTAATGACAATATTAAATTTTGAAAGAATTCTAATTTTTAAAATTAGACATTATACATTGTTATTGAAATTTAAAATTATTAATAATACTAATTAGTTGATTATATAGCTATATAATATGATACAAAAAAAATAAATAAAATAAAACAATTTTATTAGAAAAATTCATCAATTTTGAGTTTTAAATATTTTCTTAAATTAGAGAATCCAAAATTATATTATATATTGGACTATAATTATTGAGATCTGAAATTATATTCAAACAATTATTGCTGTTTTTTTTTATAAAAAACATTTCTGCTATTAATCTTTTAAATTCATTAGGTTCATGATGTAAAACAATAACATTATCCCAATCAATCAAATGTCCAGTTTCAACCTGATGTTTTGCTATGACTTTATGGTTTTTTGGATTTTGTCTAAAATTATCATGATGTTCTTTTATTCTTGTAGCAAGTAATTTGCTAGTTTGACCCACATAACATTTTTCACAATAATTCAAACATTGAATTTTATATACTACATCAGTAAATTGCAAATTTTCTAATAAATCTTTTCCCAATTTTATGAATTTATCGAGTTTAGAATCAATTTTAAAATTTGTTTTAATATTAAAATCATTTAGAATTCTTTTAATTTCAAAAGATAACTTACCATCACGAAGTAGTATAAGGAGATCCATCTCCATGGGCCATTACGGAAAATTGTACCCCCCATTTTTCCGTGCCCACATCCTATAGCAAAACCAGATTAAGTATTGTGGCGCCTCTTGCGGAAACCCATTATAACATAGGTTTTGGAGGCAGTTTTGAAAATGGTTTTCATT
>CAKNXH010060651.1:6355-38505 GCA_932178445.1 Andricus quercusramuli
GACTATTTCCTAGCATACTTTGCAAATTTATAATAATTATTAATCATTTAAATAATTTTCATAAACATTCAGAGTTTGTCTACTTTCAAATAAGAATTTCGTACATTACTTTCCATATTCACAATAATTATTCATTATTTAAATATTTTTCATAAACATATTCAAAGTTTGGGTATTTTTCAAAAAGAATTCCTTCTGAAAGGAAAAAGTTGACTCCTTACGGAGTCAACTAAGATTGTCTTTCCGATGCTCTTTTCTATGTTGTTTTATAAATTCACAAGAAAATTTAAATATTTAAACAAACATAAGAAAAATCAGAATTTGGTTATTTTACAACGAATATTTTTTCATATTATTATTATATTATTTTATTTTTATTTTATTTATTATTAATATTATTTTTCTTATTTTCAACGAATCTTTTTACAGAATTAACTAAGAATATCTTTCCGATGACTTCATTATGTTCTTCAAGTTTCCAAGATTTATTAATTATTTAAAATATTTTAATGAGCAAATTATGAGTTTGGCAATTTGTCGAAAAAACCCTCCCGTCAAACCTCCTGCTCGACATTAATTAAAACCGAGGTTGAAACGTTAGCGAATACACAACACTGTCCTACACGTCGCAGAAGGTCATCCATCCGAGTGCTATGCACGCTGGAAATGGCTTGACATCTGGACTCTTCTCGAGTCGAGATTATTTACTGTGTATTACTATGAAAATTTGTACGCGCCGACATTTTATAGGTTTTTTTCCAAAGTTGCATGAAAATGTTTAGAGTTGCAAAATTATTTATTCTGCATCGTGAGAGGGTATCCATGCGAAGCCGTGTACAAATCAAAATTATTGAAGTAAAAATTAATTTCATGGTATTTTATTGAACTTCATGTCCAAATAAAATATTTAAATGTAAACAAGTTGGTCGCGCGCGGAGCACGCGTATGATGCTCTAGTATTAATTAAAGGCGAATCAATGTGGAGCAAATCTAAAAAAAGAATGCTTTAGCTCTTATAGCACCGAAATGATGCTCTTCTAAATATTATTCTCTTTATAGAATTCTTTCGCTTATGTTTTTCTTTTTAATAGGGTAAGGGGGTGGGTCTCCGGGCGCGTATCAGTTTTCGGAAAAATATTTATTTTCTCTTATCCAAATTTTTATTATGTTATAAAAGTCCAGTCATCTGAAAGAGATTAACATTCACTTTCTAAAATATTTTTGAGAATTTGCAAAATGTGATATTCTTTTATATATATGGCCTTCCAAAAGTGGTGTCCGGCCTTAGAATCGTCATTTGACTACCGGTACGTTGACCCTACCCCGTTTTTGGAGGATAATACGTGGAAAATTGATTTTATCATATTTTTATCTTGTGCTTAAAGCAAATGAAGACTTTATTACTTTATTATGAACTGAAAAGTTTGATTGAGGACATTTAAATATACGATTACCAGTTTAAAATGTGTAAAAGCTCTATTGTATAACGTACATTATGTGAATATGTTCACAAAATGCAATTTGTAACCTGATTGCATTAATTTCTTTGAGATTTGCTCAAAATTGCGCCCCTTTAACATATTTGGTGGCTTCCTTCACCCGTAATGCTCAGAAAATGAGTTATTTCGAGAGGCGAGAAGTTTTATTCAAAGGAATTAATGTTTGATGAAATCTCATTAAAAAAGGGTCATTTCAAGAAGGCCATAATTTCGGTGCTATTTGAGATAGAGAAATATTTTTTTAGATTTTTAAATTACACCCAGTGTATAGGAAATCAATCATTTCACAAAAACTAGCATTTTTTAATGAAAAAAAAAATATATTTGCTCAAATTCGACTTCTGAGGGCTGTAACCGAAAAACTTTGAGAGATATAACATTCGATTTTTTACAGCAAATTTTATATAATTTTACTTCTGTTCCGGCATTTATGACTTAGGATGGACTGGAAAGAAGCAATTTTCAGTGAACTGATTTTTTCTCAATTTGTCAAGAAGATTGAAATGTTTAAGTTCTTCTAAGATATTAAATTTCTAGAGCAATTTTGTGGATGCTAAACTAAATGGTTTAACCCAATAAATGTGGAGTTTCCTCAAGAAGGGCCTACGCGATGTTCTTTTCTTTTTCGGCTTTTAATGATCGTTAGACATCCCAGAAGTTTAATCAGAAAAAAACGTAAGTTTTTTTTGGATGTCAAGCCAAAGTTCAAGTTTAAAGTGGAATAACTTAAGGTGTACAATTTATAAATGAGTCCATTCCAATCGCTCAATCTTGTACAATGTCCAACCGAAAGTCTGAATAGTTGAACAAATTGCAATACTTTTTTGATTCGTGTTTGAAGACCTCGAAATAAAAATTCTTCAGTTTTGATGGCTTTAACCTTGGAATTGTAAAATTGTAATAAAAAATATATATTTTCCGTGATAAGCGTGAAATTTAACCAAGATGAAGAAGGAGAAATTTCAAGAATGTTCTACGTATAATTTAAAATTTGAAATTATTCAATACTTAATTCATAAAATGAAGCCAAGGAGGTCGGCAAATGCCCTCAAGGATTTTACATTTGGTTCGATGCGGGAGTCATTCTAAAAACTAAACTATGAAAAATAAAATTTCCTTGGTTTCATATTCTTTAACCGCTTATATTAAAAAATTGAAATTATGACATAGCAAATTCTAGTTTCTAACGAAATTCTACATACTAACAGCTTCAAATTGAGCCATCCCCGAGGAAAATCAGAGTAAATAAAAAACTTCCAGCAGAGGGGTCTAAAAGGCCAAATTTCTTTATTTTCCTTAGATTTTAACCCATTAAAATAAAAAAAAAATAAAACAAGAATACAAAATGTCACATCTTATCCTTTATCACAATTGTACATGCCAAGAGTTTCGATTTGAGCCTACCTCGAAAAAAATCGGACTAAAAAAGAAACCCTTACAGCTGTCATTATAATGGCTTCCGACGTGGCCTGCGAAACCCCAAAAATCTCCAAGGTAAGGAATATTCTACATAATTGATCTTTTGACATACAGTTTTCGAATTCTAAAGATGGGTAATGCTTAAGATTCGTTCAATATCTTTCAAGTACTCTTAATGAACAGAAAATGTCAGTATTCAGGAGTAGTAGCTCTGACACAAAATCTAAAAATTGATGTATTGCGAAAGTGCACGTGACGTCAACATTTTCCGCCGTAAGGAAATTATTATTGATCATACCACAAAGGACGAGCAGCCTCTTAGAGATCGTTAGTGTTTACCAAGCTTGCAAGAGAAGGGCAAAGATATTAAGGGTGTATTCGAGAATCTAATGGAAGCACTGGCAATGCTAATATAATTGATATATGCAGCGTTCTGATTGGTACCGGCAGAGAAAGGGTAATTTGCTAGGGAAAAAACCACAATGTCAGCCCCAAGCATCGATCCTCTAGATGGATGCGTATTAGTGGATTTACCTTTTGTTGAAGAAGCAGTTGTCCCTTTCGAGTTCCACTTGTCGAGTGCAACTTATCCGTTGGTCGACAGGGGGCGCCACATCCGCCCTGTTCCCTAAAAACATAGAGTCTTCTGAGAAAATTGATAATTCATTGAAAACAAAAAGGTTCCGGACTACTTCAGTTCACGAAATAAATACTGGTAACTCTTCGATGTGCAATTGATATCTTAAAAATGTTAAATTCCTCAATATCTACCAAATTACTTTTAAAAATATGTTCAAAAAGTGCTAAACATCGCTCATTTTATTGAATAATCTGTGTCTTACAATAAAAGTTGTTACACATTAAAAAATGAATATTATTAACTTCTTGAACTCAGCTAATCAGCAGCATTCTCGTTCCAAATTGATTATTAATTTTCCTATAAGGCTCAATGCTTTTGAGGAACAGGAGGGATATGGCGCCACTCGAATACTCGGATCCATGACTCGGATAGGGCTGGCATCCGCGCCAGTGAAATAATCCAAAAGTTGGCGCTCTGACCAGGACGGCTGACTTTTGCATGGGCGAAAGAGGTAAAATGATTTTAAAAAACTTTCCAAATATTAGGCCAAAATATTTTTTTAGTAATACGCTCAACTCTTGATGTAAGTACCAGCGATTTGCGACATTCCGAGAATTCAAGTCCTCGGCATTTTAGTGATACGGGGACGGCGGGACAGAGAAAGGGGCGGTGCTCAGCCATTCGTGACAAGCAGCATGAGGGCAGTACTCTTAGCGCGTTAGTTGCGTCAGCTCTTAGCATGCGTCTAAATCCAACAGAAATGGTTCACGCAGCCCTGACGTTTGGATTGCCTCAATTTATTTCGGAGGCCACTGCAATCCATACCCGCAAAACCGTACTTACACCGATAGTTGAGTGTAATAAGAGTAAATAACCGTAAGTAATAATTTTGATGCTATTATTGTCCAACAGTATGTATAATTGTTATAGTTATATATTTTTGATCAAGCTCACGAATGACTTAAATATTGTATAATATTTAAATTCTCAATGATAACATTAGAAAAAATAAGGCAAATTAATTAAAAAATATATTTCTTGTATTGCATATACATATTCAAATATAAATATACATTTAATATTGCATATTTCATAAATTATGAAAAATTAGGTTATATGCGTAAATGCAAAAAATAGCTTTGATCGAAGCTTTTTTTCACACAATTCAATTTTTCCTGATCGTGAATATTTCAAGAATTTTCCGAATTCAAATAAATGTTGTAATGGGCGGATAAGAAACCAGGGTCCTCACAAATGAATTGTCGTTCCTGGAAAATCTGAGCTTACGTCAAGTTCAAAGGTCGAGACGGAAAAGGAGCGACAGGACACCAAGAGGATCCCCGATTACTCTCACCTGGTAAGCCGACCGGGTCGGGTGTATAAATTTTACTCGTACATATCCATTGTATAATGTCTCATTAATAAAAATTGTGGTATTTCGGTGTGCCCTTGTACAGATTGGATTAACCCTGGTAACTCTTGTGCTTTTGACTTCGTGGGGACGCCCACACACATTTCTCAAGGGAAACCCAAACTGGAGGAAGCCCATTCCAAGAAAGACATTGGAAGACGTAATTGAGCATCTTTTGGCATCCAGCAATAACCACAGACAACGGATCACTTCGAGAAGAACACATATTGTTATCGGTCAGGTATTTCAAAATCTTGTTTTGAATTAGGTTGAGTTATTAAGCCTTTTGAATCGAATTTTTTGAATATGGCGTATGCATGATTTAGCGAGACTGTGTGTCGGAATTACATGAGTGAGAACTGTAGAAATCGAAAAGAAATCGTCCGCTAGTTCAGGTATTCGGTCGACCATCAAATTGTATTTCCAAAAATCCCTGAGATCTTCTGCAATAAAATAATTAGTCTTTGATGAATTTAAATTTTGTGAATGTTTGTTTCTGAATTCGAAGAGAAAGACGATGGCGTTACTTCGATCTCCATCTGAGAGGCGTGACGAGTCACCTCAATGTACACTGGGAACCCCATTTGAGTACAATTTCGGGCATGGTTCTAACGGCCTTCACTTAAAGCAAACACAAAATTCGCTCAATTCGAACGCAAACATTCAGCGAGGCGTAGAACCATCTCCAATTGGAGTACACTATTAGTCTTGCGCTCCTATTGATTTTTTTTTCATGAAAAAGAATAAACCAGATACTTATTTTTTCTATGTTATTTATGTTTAATTAATGTCACAAAATATTTGTACAAAATAATTAGAAGGCACTACAGGATGATGTACGTAGCCTCTAATAAGGAGCTCCGTTTCATTTGTTTTTCTCTGTAAAAGCTAAAGGTGTAATGGATTTCTCATCATTTATTTGTAGGTAAATTCACCATCGTTTTTTTTTTTATTAATTGAATGTTTATAGTCGCATCGACTGCCAGGGTCATTAGCGACTGTACTATAGGGTTAATTATCAACTGTAGGGTATCTGTGGGGTAGTGTACCAAGGGACAGAAGCGAAGCTTTCCGAAAACACATCCAGCGTCGCTTCCTGCTTCGGGAATCGAACCCGCGCCATCGCGGCTGCCAAGGCTGCAGTGTTGGAACATGAGACAAGCACGATACCATCTGAGCCACGATGACTCCCTTCTGCCATCGTTATCACCTTGAAAAAATTGTGAATTTACTTATAATTCAATTTATTATGATTGGCTTTCAAATTTGTTTAACACATAACTTATTTGTAAATTATATTGCCGTAATACATTTTTCATGTTATCAATTAAAAGAAATGCTATTTCTCAAATAAATTTTGAATTATTCAGCCCGACGCCTGAGTTTTAAATTTATTATTCTAAGGGCGGCCACAGCCTAATTTATTTGAAAATAGTGACCTACTCGAACCGAAAGAAGCAGAGAAATCGCCCTACAAAAAACGTGGAAAAGCAGATTCCCAGAGAACATCTCGTGAGAGCGCAGCAATAATTTTCAATTCAACGTTTTTTACAGCAAGACTCATTTCTAATCCAACAAGTAACTTAAAGTTAATATGTGCATTGATACCTGAACCGAATAGAATTATTGATTTAATTTAACATAAATCAGGTAAATTAGGAAAATTCGTAAAAGATAATCAAATAATTCTGAATAGATTAGTGATAATTCAGGGTGAATTCAAATTAATTGCAAAACATATTCGAAAATCTTTACAAATCTGTGAAAACCTACAAAATCCCTCACTTTTTGTGAATAAATTCCTTGAAGTACATTAAAATATTATGGAATCCCGTGAAATTGTATGGAATTTTATAATATCTGCTTGAGTCCTGGAAAATTTATGAAAATACCTTGAGAGCTTTTAAAATCCATTAAAATATTTGAAATTTTCGGAAATCTCATTAAATTCATTTAAAAGTTCTAAAATATATGGAAACCTTGCAATTCCTATGAAATAGTTTCATATATTCCGAAGTTGCAAAAAAATTCTTCAAACTCCTAGAAAAAATTTTGTATTCCTCTTGTAGTTATTCAAAGCCTTTGAAATTCCTTGGAACCTTTTGATCTACTCTAAAACCTGAAATAGGTCCTATCAAATCGATCTATATTTCCGGACTTTTAAAAAACTCTTCGATACAATACCCCATGCAAATTTTTTGAAATCTCTTGGAAATGCTTAAGAATCTTTTAAAATACTCTAAAATATTTCAAATGTTCTGAAAACAATTGCATATTCCTTAGATACTTTTGAAATATTCTGAAAGTTCTCAAATCCTTTGAAACCTTTTGAAATCAATTGAAACATTTCAAAGCTCTTGAAAATGCTTTAGATCTTTCAAAATACCATAAAATAATTCAAATCCCATGAGTAACATTGAATTACTGAAATCAATTCTAAAATTCCTAGGATCTTTCAAAATACCCTCAGATATTTGAAGTACTTCACAATATTTTGGAATTCCTTGAATTTTTTAAAGCTCTTCAAAATCCCTTGCAATTAAAAAAAAAACTCTAAATATTTCAAATCCTTCGAAACTCTCTAAAATTATTGCATTTCTTTGATTCTTGAAAAATTCTTGGAAACTTTTTAATGCTGACGGAAATGTCTTGACATCTTTTGAAATACTCCAAAAGTTCTCAAGTCCTTTACCATTTTTTTTAAATTCCTCAAAATTATTGAAATTTCTTAGAAATGCCTTGGAGTCTTTTCAAATTTTTTAAATATTTATTTTAATTATTTTAAAATTACTTGACAGTTGAAACTTTTTAAAGCTTTCGAAAATGCCTCGAAATCTTCTAAAATACTCTAAAATATTTCCAATTCTGAAACTTTTTGAATCTCTTGAAAACGCCTTGGAATCTTTTAAAATACTGTAAAATATTTGAGATCCTCTGAAATCAATTCAAAATTCTTTGGATTCTTGAAATTTTTTTATCTCTTTAAACTCAAATGAAAATTTGAAAAATAGCCTAAAATATTTCAAGTCCTTTGAAATTCCTCCAAATTATTCAAATAAAAAAATTCCTTCAAGTCATTAGTAATTCCCCAAAGTATTTCAAGACCTATTAAAACTTTGAAAATCACTTGAAACTTTTTAAAGCTTTCAAAAATGCCTTTGAATCTTCTAAATTACTCTAGAATATTGCAAATCCTGTGGAATCAATAAAAGTACTGAAATCAAATAAAAAATCCATGTAATCTTCAAGAAACCTCTAAAAGTTTTCAAATCCTTAAATCTTTTCGAAATTCGTTCAAATTGTTGAAATCTCTTGAAAATACCTTGGAATCTTTTGAAATACCTTCAGGTATTCCTAATCTTGAAAAATTCCTTCAAAAATCCTTTTGAACCGATTAATTTACTAGAATCAGGTGAAAATTTATTCAAATCTGTTGAAATATCCTAAAATATCCCAAACACTCTAAAATCATTTGGAATTCACTGAAACTGTTGACATCTCTTTCAAATCCTATGGATTCTTTTGAAATTTCCTAAATTATTCTCAGTCTTTTGAAACTCCTCCAAATTATTAAAATAAATAACAAATTCCTTGGAATCTACAGAAATTCTTTCAAATATTTTCCTACAATATATCAATTTGGAGTGTTTTAGAATCAATTGAAATTTGTTATTTTTTGTATTTAAAAAAACACCTTATACTCTTTAAATTTCTCTGAAGTCCCTTCAAATTATTAAAATCAATTCCTGAAAGTATCAAGGTTTTTTTAATATGAGTGCCTTTTAAGAGCGAGAAAATGGTCAATTTGAAAGTTTCTTGTTTGCGTAAAAAATTTAAAAATAGACTACAATCACAATTGAGGTTATGGTTCACGACTCACCTTATCAATATTATATTTTACGTATTTCTCCTTCAACAGACTTCAAAGTGCAACGGTTGGCAACACTGAGCCAACCCCTTTCTATCTCGGTTCTACTTAACAAACTAACAGTAACACGCCATGACGCTATACTCTTCTCTTTCTTAACTTTATTTCTTCCACCATATTCTACACATTTACAACACGTAGATCACAGGTCTGCTCTAATGTGACCGCGCATTACTAAATACGAAGAAATACGTGTCGTATTATCGAACTCGAACTACGATTTGATTTGATTACTATTTCCCACAGTGATCCCGAAAAGACCACCTTGACATGCGCATGCTTCGACTGAATGGCGCTTATTGGCTCTCGTTCGCGTCCCCATTGGGAATTCAAATACAGGTACGTTCTACAGCCAATCAACTACACTAGAGTCCCTCTATAGCAGTTCCCTCTATAACAGACAAGGCGGTCCAAGGGGACGAGAGGGAGGCGTTTGTAAGGTCAGCGGAGTTGCGATGTTTACGTTTCGGCGCTATAAGATGCCACAAGCAAGAAGGAGAAGAAGAACGGTTCGGAGAGTCCCTCTATAGCATTTTTCTTGATTAAGGGTAACCCCAAGACAGCTGCTACAGAGGGGCTATAGTGTATATTACAATTCAAACATTATAGTGTATATTCCAATTCAAACATGCGCGGATAAAGGCGACTCATTTAGCATCATGAATTTCAAATGCAGTACCAAACACAGGGGCACACTACTGTTGAACAGAGAAGATATGAGCGGCCTACAGTAAGCAAGCGTTATCAAGCGTTACTCTCGAAAATCGTCTTAATCGTAAACGACAATATCGTTTAGAGATTTCTCAATAAGGATAATATTACCGCGGAAGATACTTAAATGGGATCCCCAGTGTATTCTCAGCGTGTACAGCTGTTCTCAATTATTTTAACTGTCGATGAATGATGAAAAATGAGATATATATATATATATATATGGTTGACCATATTTCTATTATGAAATTATATATCTGGATTTACAAGAAAAAAAATTATTCTGAAATACTTATCATGAGAAAAACATTATATTCTGAGAATTTTAAGGTTTAAAAATTATGGGAATGATTATAGGGAAATAATTATAGAAATAAAACATTTGAAACATGAAAGATAATAATTCATATTGAACTTTTTACACAAAAAGTACATAAAAATTGTTTTCTACCGCAATTATTGAGGTTACGGAAACAATACGCGTGCTCTGTTATTTTTTAATCCCACTTTATAACATTCAATATTAAATAGGTTTATTTTTTATGTATTCGTATATGTATTAGTATATGTATATGCAATATACAAAGTATATTTTTGAATTAATTTATCTTTATTGATTTTTTTTCAATTGATCGCTGAGTATTATTTAAAATTGGAATATTTATTTTATAACATATCATTCATTCATAATTGAGGTGACGGATGCAACAACTCGCTAAGCGCTCGAAACCGCGTAGGAGTATTGACCACACGGCAAAATCGATCGATGAAAAAAAAAATGGCCGAAACGCAAAACAAAATATACCTTCGTATTCACATTGACGCGACCGACAAATTTTTCTTATCAAACGTTTTCATTCGACAATTGTTACTCGAGATAAACAACAAAAACTTACAACATTTTTTGATCGAAAATCGACGTTCTATGAAACATAACTTGCGATTATTCGGCCGTTTGTTGATAAAAATACTTAAAAATTGTATGGCGTGTTCTCAACACATACTCGATGACTATAAGCAGCGCACTTTGTTTAAAAATGTAATATGTTTGTTTTTGTTTAATAACAAATTAATTCCGATCGAAAACCGCGTTTTGCCAACTTCGACCAGTGGGCAGGTCATCGAAAAAATGCTAGCTGAAATAACTTATCGCGAGAGAGTTGTTCACTAGACTTTGGGAAAGTTTTCCTGAAAATTTGAAGAAAATCGGTTGGAAATAGTGGAAATGGCAGCGAGTTCAAGTCAACTCGCAGGTTCTAATAACTATGCCCTGTTGATCGCAATTCGCGAAACACCTCTTGAAGTAATAAAGGCCGATAATCAGAGCGCTCCAGCGCCAGCGTGTGTTGACTTCAACTCGCTGCCATTTCCACAATTTCCAACCGATTTTCTTCAAATTTTCAGGAAAACTTTCCCAAAGTCGCGTGTGACCTAAGTTATTCCTGTGACCATCACAGGGGGTTTTCCCGCCCCCCATGAGACGTTGGAAAGGGGGTCGTGTGTAAGCTAAGTTATTTCTGTGGCCAATCATAGGGGTGCCTTCTGGCGCCCCTCCCCCATTACGCGTTGGAAAGGGGGTCATGTATAACCCAAGTTATTTCTGTGACTAGTCACAGGGGTGCCTTCCCGCCCCCCATGACACGTTGGAAAGGGGGTCGCGTGTGACCTAAATTATTTCTGTGGCCAGTCACAGGGGTGCCTTCCCGCCCCCCATGACACGTTGGAAAGGGGGTCGCATGTGACCTAAATTATTTCTGTGGCCAGTCATAGGGGTGCCTTTTCGGCCCCCATGACACGTTGGAATGGGTGCCGTGTGTGACCTAGGCAATTCTACACTTCGTACCGACATTTCCCTTCTTTTCTCTAGAACGGTCAGTCGTAGGGTACAAATATATTAAACTTCAAATATGTATTTCTAAACGCTCTAGAACTTTTTTTAAGGCTTTTTTGTAAATTTGTATTATTTACTTAAATAAACGTAAAAAACTGAAATTTTTATCGTTTTTTTGGGGTTTTGACCTTGAAAATTAAACTTGCGGGTATTTTCACTATCATATTCGTGATCAGCACGTCAAAATGCATAGGTATACGGAGTTTCAAATTAATCGGAGGTAAGCGCTTTTCGGAACTCCACCCAATAAAATAGCAAAATACATGATACAATTGAATATAAAATTTCAAATTCCAGAATATATATCTATTGTATTCATTTTTTTACATAATTTACTGTCAACAATGCGGTTGCTATATGGCCATTTTGCAAGACGGCGGACTAATTGACTAATGAAGATTTCGAAAAGTCAATATAATGAAAATTAGCTGGCAAACGTTTCTTACATTCAAGGAAACCCTCAAGAACACATCCCTGAAGCGGCCGAGCTGAGTTTTAAAATTTACTATTTTTTTCTCAATTTAGAAGTCCAAAAACCGCATGGAAAGGATCATTCCTGTCACCCCTTTTTTTAAATGATGGAAAAGTCTAAAAATTATGAATTGTTGTATTTACGTAAATATGATGTTACTTGTCTCAATTGCAAGTAAAAATATTTATTCTAATTGCATTATTCTGTAATTTGACACGAATTGGTTGAAAAGTGCGATGTAGGCTCACATTTTTTTAAATTTAGAGTGCAATTTGGAAAATAAGAATTACAACCACTGGCAAAACATACAAGAGTATTTCTTTGTGAAAAGTAGTGATAGGTAATTTATTTTGAATTTTTATTTGAAGAATACTTCAGAAGGTTTTCAAATATTGTGACACGAATGACGGCTGCGTGACAGGAATGACGGGTGTCTGACAAGACTGAACTCATGAGGGAGCACATGGTTATTTTTTTTTGAAGCGCTCTTTTCGCGATTCAATAGAGATAACCAATAGCTCAAAGTTACTTTCTTCTTTTTTTTTAATTCAAAAATAAAAAAGTTCTGCAACTTTTTATGTATCAAAATCAGATTTTTTGGGGGCGCGCTGTTCCTTTGACAAAGGTTTTCTCGGAGACAGATGCTTCTTCCAGGATGTTATTTTTACGGATCGATGAAGCCTAACAGTATCTCGAACCCTTTTCGCATTTCTTCGTTTAAAATTAGTTGCGTGAAAGTTCTACAGTTTCTCCTATAAAATTCGGGTTTTGGCACTTACGCCCCATAGTGGACCTTTTTTGAAATTCTGTCTAAAAATCGTAGAACTTTAGATCGGAATTACCTAGAGGGATATATTTTTTTAGTTAAAGAAAAAGCCGTTCCGAATATAGAAAAATTAAAGAGGAAGTCAAAAAAAAAATTGTAACATTCACTAAACTATCGTGTTGTTCATCTACGTACTTGGAAGATCAGTAGATTTAACTTGGTTTACAGTAGAATATAAGTTTCTTCTTTCTGCGTGTAACACTATTGACATTTCCGCTCTTTAATTCATCTCTTTGACTGACATTCGTCACCAAATATTAGATATGCCTTCACTGAAGCTTAAAGTTTTCCTTCGCCCATTAATTACAGTTATAAATGTCAGACACGTGAAGGAATATGGAAATAAATCAATCAAACGACATGGAAAACAGTTAGCTGCTAAAAAAAATGAATATCGAAATATTCGAGATCGAGTAGAATACAAAAAATTTATGAGGATGTGAGTTATTGTCAAGTCGAAGGCAAACTTGAGCAACTCAACTGCGTTTAACTATTTGTGTATGGTTAACGGTTTGTTTCAATCAATACAATACACGTAAAGACTTTCAAACGAGAGGGCTAGTCGGGAGAGGAGCGAAGGGAGATCAGCGAAAGTAGGATTTTGGAAAATAAAAATAGACGAGAAAATGTGGGTGTGGGTTGAGGAGTAAGAGGGGTTGAAGGAGGTGCAATTAAATTTTTTCCGTAGGAAGTAGGTGGTGGGGGTAATGCAGGGTAGAGGTGTAGTGTAGGTGCTGATCTGGAACGTAGCAGGGGTAAAGAAGAAGGATGAGGAGTTCTGGAGGTATATCCAGGAATTTCATGTTGTGGGACCAGTAGAGACCTGGGTAGAAAGAAACGAATGGTATAGAATAGAGCCAAAGCTGCAAAGGGGGTATAGATGGAGACTCCAGGAGGCGGTCAGAGTGAAGAAGAAAGGAAGGGCTAGTGGGGGAATCATAACGGGGGTTGGAGATAGATTGAAGGAAGAATTTCATGGAGAAGAAGTGGGGAAAGGAGTGCAAATAAGGGACGTAAATATAGAAGGGGTAGCCTGTAAGCTTGCGACAGTGTACAATAAGAATGGGATGGAAAGAATTAAAGAAAGGGTGGAAGACTTGCTAGGCGAAAGAGAGGAGGGTGTTGTGGTACTTGGTGGGGATTTTAATGCGAGGATGGGGAGGGAAGGGGGCCTTTACAGAGAAGTGGAGAGCTTCGAAAAGAAATCGAAGGATAACATGAGAAATAAGGAGGGGGAGATTCTAAGGGACTGGCTGGAGGATAGAGGCTGGGCGGTGGCGCATGGTATGGCAACTGGGGACGAAGAGGGAGAATACACATACGTAAGTTAGTTGCGGGTATCCGTGATAGACTATGTGGTCATGAATATGCAAGGATGGGAGGGGACGGACAAATTTACAGTAAAAGGGAGGGTGGAATCAGACCATCAGCCATTAGGTCTGTGGATAAGAGGGGAGGGTGACGGAAGACAAGGTGGGGAAGAAGTCTCGATAGGGGAGAGGGTGACCTAGACAAAAGAGGCGATAGAGAAGTATCAGGAGCAATTAGAAAAGGTACGCTTTGAAGGGGAGTCGGTGGAAGAGATATGGTCATATCCACGTATAATATCGTTTTCTCTCTCAAAAAAAGTCAAAAACAAATCTTAAGGCACACATTTCCAACTTTTCCCTACGTTCCACATACACGTAGAAACGCATTTTTTAGCTTGGTCAATATCTTTACGCATGCGCGCAGTTTGCACACAATATTGAAATTAATAAATCCATAAAATTAATTTAATAAATGATATTTTATGAATGGAAGCTGAAAGAGGGTTGTTTCTTCTTTTTCAATGCTCAGGATACTTTCCAGTAGTGTGTGCAGTACTATCTTCTTGATTGAGAATATACTGGGTGTTTTTTTTTAACTGGAGACATCGAAATATCTCAAAAAATACGCATCCTATGACAAAAATATCCGTAATGAAAACTTTTCATTTTCGAGGGGGAAAAGAGACTTTGAAAAAATTTACCTCATCCCACCCCCAGGAAGTAGGAGTGATAGTAACTTTGTAATTTCAATTGGGAACCCCAATTTTTTATCACAGATTCAGAGGGGGGGGGGGGAGGTTGTTTTTTCAAAGTCTCTCTGTCAGGTCTAAGTAGACAGTGTCTACCATGGCGGTATGAACGAAAACTTCACTTAAGGCGGGAAATTTCAAACCTAAAGGAATCCTCATTCTCTAAATATTATTAACCCGTGGAAGGCACACTTCTTTCACGCACTCTTTACAGGCACACTGGTGGGACTCGAGATTTTCCGTTTTTGAAGTCCGTTATCACCATGAAGATTATAGATAATTTAAAAAGTGAATATGCCATCTCATGTGAAATTTGAATTCATTTCCCTTTGAATTGTGCAAAATTCAAATTTTCGTTGGAGCTAATTCGCACCAGTGTGCCTTCTACGGGCTAAATATACAAAATTATACCACATCATATTGTAAATGAATTAATATTATAAATTTATATATACAAATTCATAATATCATGAATATTATAAATTAATAAATTATAAATTTCTGATATTAGTCAGATAAAATGTATTGGAAATTATATTAATATGTATCACGAAAAATTTACTTTCAATAAAGTGAGCAAATCAAATTATGTTTAACGTTTCATTCAATTTTTGTAATATTTCGAAACATTCTAAATTCTTGGAAAAAAGATTCAGAGAAAAGTTATTCCTTTCAATAAAACGGAAATTTTTTGCGAAACGACATTTTTTTGTTGACGCGTAACTTTCGAAGGAAATCCATTTATACAGGGTGTTTTTTTTAACTTGAGACAACGAAATATCTCAAAAAATACGCATCCTACGGAAAAAAATGTCTGGAATAAAAACTTTTTATTCTCGAGGGGGAAACAATATTTGTTAAAATTTACCCCACCCGCACCCCCACAGGAGGCAGGGGTGTGGGTAACTTTGTAATTTAAAATGGCAAACCCAATTTTTTATCACAGATTCAGATTCTCCTTTACGAAATACGTAAGTTTTATTGGGAAAATTTGTTTCGATTCGCGATAGGTGGCGCTGCAATTGCGAAAAATGAAATTGTTGACACTACTTTTAGCTCTACCCAGGAATAACGACGCGGACGTAGTAGTTGTCTATGCCCTTCGCGGTGCTCAATTTCGGTGAGACCCCTCGCCTCTCACCATCCATCGGGGTGCTTGATTCCGGTGAGTCCCCTTGCCTCTCACCACAGGGATGCTTGACTTCGATTAATGATTTTACAATAAGTGCTCAAAATGGTGTCATCGCACTTCGATGCACTTGTTAATCCGACCTTTGAAAGATTCCACACAACTGCGAATTGTGTCTGGTGATATTTGTGCACAAGCAGACCTGATTTGCTCGATCATGTTATCGCGAGTTGTGGGCACTTCTTGATACACGCGATTTTTTAGATAACCCCACAAATAGAAATCCGGCGCCGTAAGATCTGGCGATCTGGCAGGCCAATTTACTGGACCTTCTCTACCGATCCATCGTCCATTGAATTCGCGATTGAGTACTTCGCTCGCGATTGCCGCATAATGTGCTGGACAACGGTCATGTTGAAACCATATGTTGTTCCGCACTTCCAAGCTTAGGTCTTCCAGCAATATTGGAAGTTGATTTTCCAAAAAGTCACGATATTTTTCACCGTTCAAATTTCCATCATTAAAATACGGACCGATAAGTTGATCTCCGAATATTCCACACCAAACGTTCACGGACCATGGACGCTGATGCTCAACTTCACGCAGCCAATGTGGATTTTCTACACTCCAATAATGCATGTTGTGCCGATTTAGCCACTTTATCAATTACCCGGTGCAACATTACCCTGTACCCTAGCCGACTTTACCCACAAATAATGATTACCTGGAACATTTGTTACCACCAATTTTGTCTGTGTTCTTCTATATATACAGGGTGATTCACACTTCATCATACACCTTGTATATGGGTAATTGCCAAATTGTAGGCAAATTTCAGCACCTACAGTGGCAATCATATTATTATTATCTTATCACATGTAACTATTTTAAATCCAAAAGGGGCAGTTATGAAAATAAGAAATAATAATGAATCCATGGGCACGCGCATATAATCAGTCGTACGCTGTTCTATTGTACCGTACGGTAATGATGCGAGAAAAATGTTAAAGTTTAACCTTTTTTATTGTTTATAAAAAAATAACAAATTTTAATTATCAAAAGTCACCTACTTATGAAAGAAAACACCACCAAGAAAGTAACGGAATTGTTTTCATAAATTTTTTTCACTCCGAAAATGGTTTTTAACGCACGTACGGTAATGACGTTTTTGTTGTCAAGATGCACTTTTCAGTTTTAATATCGGATTCACAGAAAAGAGAGTTAATATTTTAAGCTCAATTTTATAAAAACTTGTATTAAACAATACGCCTAATATTTTTGTATTTATTACTCAACTGTAACTACAATATTTTACCAGAAAAACAGACGTACGGTAATGACTTCTGAAATGGAAAAAATTGAGGGACAGATATCAAGGCTTTTAAAATATTATTTATTTGAATTGAAAAAATGTGCATACATTAAATTTATGTTCATGTGAAGTTTACAAACTTGATATGTTAAGCGTTTTTCAGGTTACTGTCTAAAAAAACGGAGAAAATCAGTTTATCCTTGTGCAAAGTGAGGCTGGGACGCCGTACGGTAATGACGTTTCGGGTGTTCTTATATTAAATTAAAGTAAATAGGAACAGAAATGAAAAAAAGGAACTGCTCATTCTGTAGAGGATGATAATAAGTGTTTATTAAAATTTTTAAAAAATCGGCACGAGCTTCTAAGTTAATGTTATATTATTGGGACTTCAAGTTTGCCTTCAATTTGACAATTACCCATATACAGATTCCTTGTAAAAAACCAAACAGCAAATCACAACGGCAAAATGTTGTACGCTCAATAGTTTTTAAACTATTGATAATTGCAGCAAGCCAATAGGAGGTTGTTATTCTCGCGCGTTCATGAGCATCTTGCGCGAAAGAACTGTTGATGTCTTACTTCAAGCTAGTATGAGAATGCCTGTTCAAATTGTATAATTTCCCCTCCGTTTATTTTTGCAGAAGGTTTTGACTCTTTGGTGCAACTTCACACTTAAACGAGATTCGAAAATTATCAAGTATCTTTCACTGGCAACAGAATTGCAAAACATTTCTCGAGGAGTTCATTACCTAAATTAAATGCATAATTTGCTTTGAATTCCGTAGAAGCCTCCTGAATTCTTTGCATTCGGCAAAATTAGTCAACTTAGATCGACTGCTACGCTAGCAGTGAATGAAGCTGAACTTGTTATTTGAATTCCACAGAATTCTCCCGAATTCCGTAGAATTTCGATCAAAATTTTTTCATTATAATTTTAAAAGTTTTTAATACTTTTCAAGCTATGAGAATACGAATTGAATTATTTGGTATTTTAAAATTTTAGAATAAATGAACAAAATTAAAAATAAAAAGAACCTAACATTCATTAAGCTTAGTAGACTTTCTTCCTTAAAAATTTATTAATAAGTCTGAAATAAAAAAACACTCATTCTACCCGAACAAGTCGTTCTTTTCCATTCCTTGCAGAATTTCAGTTACTTGTATTTTAACAAAATTAACAATGACTATAAGATTACAGAATGGAATGAACTTACTTTCGTGATAATTTATTTAGAAGCCTAAGTAAGTAGTGTATTTGCTTCAAGTTTTATGATGATTTTAATTTACATAACATTCAGACTCTTTTAAAAAACAGAAAAGACTTTGGTTAGAACGAGTAAATAAAAATTTTATTGGAATTTAAGTCCGCAGAATTTGAAACAAGATATTCGATTCATGCATTGCATTTTTTCATGAAACTGCAGCTAGAAATGAATTTTGAAGTTGAGATTTGCTATCTGTAATAATTCAGTTTAGATTTAGTTTAGATTTAGTATTTAAATCTGGGGATTCCCTAAACAAGTGGCAGTGATATGTTTAACGAACGTCACGTTGTTTCGAACCTCTTGTCACTGGTCTGACTGTTACGACTTCTTTTACTAACTTGAAGTAAGACATCAACAGTTCTTTCGCGCAAGCTGCTCATGAACGCGCGAGAATAACAACCTCCTATTGACTCGCTGCAATTATCAATAGTTTAAAAACTATTGAGCGAACAACATTTTGCCATTGTGATTTGTTGTTTGGTTTTTTACAAGGAATCTGCATATATAAGGTGTATTATGAAGTGTGAATCACCCTGTGTATATATATATATATATATATATATATATATATATATAATTAAAAAAAAAAGTTAAACAACGACCGCAGGGTACCACTAAGAGCAACTGCCATCTAAAAAAAAATGTCAATGGCCCCAGTAGAACCGCGGTAAAATACACCTATGGCCACGTCTCACATCCGTGAGATGGGTGGTCACAGGGAACGACGAAATCACAACGACAGGCCGGCGAAACCCTCATGTGTTTTAAGGACACGAAGCGACCCAAGGATGACAGCTTTCTGCATCCATCTCGCAAGTGCCTTGGCATATTTTTGGCATGCGGGTATGGCTTCAAGGTTACGAACCAGTGATAATTCCGCACCTCCGAGAGCACCTATCACAAGGACAATTACTCGTACCGAATATTTTGGGTACAGTCGTTGTAGCTCTCTTTTAAGGTCTTGATGCCTGTCCTCTCTTTCTTTCTCCTTTGCAGTGATGTTGTATTCGGACGGAGCTGAGAACTCGATCACGAATATAGTTCGTTTCTCGAAGTCTTGGAGAACAATGTCAGGCCTCGAGTGTGCAACGGATACTGCTGCCCGAAAATCGTAGTTCCAGAAAATGTGGCACTTCTCGTTTCGGACAATTTACTCTATATCCCTTGGAGCGTTTGGCAGGGCAGGGTCACGACCAACACCATAAGAGCGACTAAGGTGGTAATAAAGTACTCTTAGGGCCGCATTATGTCTATAGATATACGTTGTTCCTGCGTGGGTCGGACACCTCGATAGTATCTGTTCTAGGTACTCAGCGTGTGCATGACACGCTCTGCACCTGTCACTGGGAACTTCTTGACATAAAATGCGGGCTAAGGTACCTGAATTGAGCCCTCATGATTTGAGGAAAGCAAAATTTTGCTCCTTCGACAAGGACTGTTTTTCTACATTTCTGTGAAAGTTTCCGTGCATATGCTTGTCGAGTAGCTCTTGGTTTCTGACCATCTTTAGGAGAGGATCTCTGCCATTCGCAACGATATAAGCTGTACTTAAAACAGTTCGGTTATGAAGACACTAGAGATTCAGAAGTCCGCGTCCGCCTTGACGGCGTGAAATGTTTAGTCGCGGAACTGACAAATTGATATGCAAGCTTTTATGCATATGCATGGTCTTACGCGTGGTGACATGAAGGGCCTTAAGCTCGTTCTTCGTCCATTGAACCACCCCAAACGAGTAGAGTAGAACCGGGACGGCAAGCATGTTAGTCGCAGATACCTTGTTCAACGCCGACAGATTGGAAGACCAAATCTGTCTAAGAAGATGCTTGTATCTGCTTCGGAGAGACTCCTTCACTGATGTTACGTCCTGAATGCGGCTTTGAGGCACGCCCAGGTATGTATAAGTCTCTCCAGTGTTAAAATGTCTAATAACACTTATATCTACAAGCTCAGGGTCCTTGGGAAGGCCAGTAATCTTTCCTTTCTTCAAATGAATTTTGGCACACTTGTCCAAACCAAAGTCCATGCCAATCTCTCCTGTGTGGTTCTTGACGATATTTATAGCAGTTTGAAGTTTGTTTTTACCAGCGGCATAGATCTTCAGGTCATCCATATAAAATACATGAGTTACCTTATGCTCACGCTGATTAGTGTCGCCACAGAGGTATCCAGGAGAATTTCGTAGTGCGAGAGATAGAGGCAAAAAGTGAGGCGAGTGTGATGCAAAAAAGCAAAGGGCTCATACTATCCCTTTGAAAGACGCCCCTCTGGAAGGTGACGTTGCTCGTCGTCAGACGATAATTCCTAGATGAGATGGTAAATCTAGTTTTCCAAAGAGGCACCAATCTCTCTATGCATCTCTGTCAATCAGCAGGTTCTCTCGACAGCCTGCTACACCCTATTTTGAGCCACGCTTTTCGTACATCTCTCGCCATACAGGCTCAATTCGTCGAACAATCCTGTTGCTTAGGACAGCTGTAAAGATCTTATACAGTGTGTTAAAACAAGTTATTGGCCTGTAATTCTCTGGTTTGGACAAGTTGCCTTTTTTCGGTAGGAGTATAGTGCGTCCTAACACCAGTCACTGCGAAATGGGCGTCTCCGACTTTAAATATGAGGTGAATATGCGGGCCAAATGTTAGTGTATAGAAGTAAACTTCTTCCACCAAAAGTTCTTAATACAATCTGGTTCAGCACCGGGAAAGCTCTTCGTGCCTCTAAGTGCTTTTTTCACCTCTTCGGCAGTGACTGATGGGCACTCCTCCTCAGATTTTATGAGGCTGTCGCAAAACTCCTTGAAGCGGATGATATTGACAGTATCTTCTTTCAACTCTAGTGTTTTCGGGATCTTATATATATATAAGAATATATATATATATATATATATATATATATATATATATATATAGACTGTACGTTGTCGCCTCAAAAAAATATATACATATATACTAGACGTTGTCGCCTAATATATAACGTTGTCACCTCCGTTTTCGGAGGTGACAACGTTTTGCCTATTTTTCGGTGTAAATAACTCTTGAAATTTTTCCATGTACCTTTACCTAGGCTCTGGTGGTTCGGATCCCACCTTAAGATGTAGGTTCCCCCCATCATGCACTTGACTGCAAACCAGTCCGTGAATGATGGGGTTAAAAACCAGGCTGCGTCCAATATGTCAAGGCACACGCTCTAATCAAATCACTTGATTGCATTATAATAATGCGTCCATAGCCGAGAGCTGTTATTTCAATTTGGAGGAGTTAACTGAATATTGTAATGTGAATGTTGATTACATTACAACAGAGGTGAAGTTTTTCTTCTCAAACTAACATGTATGATATCATCTCATTGGTTTAAGCATAATCGTCTATAGTTTAAATAAAGAAAAAGCAGTTTGAAGAAAGTTCACGAAACACCTTCTTATGATGAAGAAAAGAAAGCATAAATAATAATAATATGAGTGAAGCATCTGCAAGAGAGAACCATGTGTTGTAATTGACTTATAAGCTATAGATTAAACAAACATTTCTAACAGTTGAGCAAGGATTTCTGGTTTACAGAATAATGGATATACAGCTGATTCAACTGTTTCAACTTAGTAGGTGAAACTTTGTTTCACTAAAACGGGGACCCGGGTTACTAAAGATTATCAAAGAGTGCGTCACCATCCGATACGGTGCTTTTTCTTGTAGCTGTAATCATGTTTTCCGTGTTTCCATGTTTTTCATGTATTTACTGAAAAATATTAGATTCAATGATTATATGCTCTAAATCGTCTGTTAGAGATTTTAAAAGCTGTGTGTTGAGCTTCCTACACTTTCTTCTTGAAAAATGTGTGCTTATATGTGACATTTCAATGTAAAAAATGAAGGAGCACATCGCCTTCCAGATAACAAAAAAAATTTAAGATACTGTATTTAATGCGTTGTTCCTGCATACTAGATGTATCACCACTCTCGGTGCTGCCCCCAAATAGCCATACTCATATAATATTGACTATATGCAAGTCTTAAATCAACATTTAAAAATAAAGAAATCTAATTTAATAATAATAATAATGCTTAGTTGTAAATTATTATATTCTTAGAACCAACATTTAATTGTGGCTAAATAAATTCAGTTCAACAGATAAGGATTTTATGTTAACAGAATCATGAACATACTGTTGATTCATCTATGTCAACTTAGTAAACGAAAACTTAGTTTCATTAACAAGGGTTCTTGGGTTAATGAAGATTATGATAGAGTGCACCACTATCTGGCAGGCTGCTTTTTCATATAGTTGTAACCAAGTTTCTCCTGTTAAATCTTAAATTATCATCAATTAAATAAACTATTGAAGTGTACAAGATGACGACGGAATGGAGGAGGAGAAGGACAGAGGAGGAGGTAGGTACGACAATGATGTAGTTAATTCAAGTACGGGCTAAAAATATTCGATTCAACGATTATATACACTAAATCTTCTGTTAGATGTTTATAAGCTGGTTTCTTAAAAACTACAATGAATTCAAGTGAGGGGAATATAGAACTACACATAAATTTGAAATTACATTCATTCATTTAATCTATTTCAATACTATAATGAACGTCAAAACTATATATAATATCGAATAGCAACTGCGCGCCGCAGAATTCGCGGATCTCGTTTTGGCGGTTTACGTTTGAACGATCTCCCATTTCTTAACGAAACATATGTAATTACCGTGAGAAGTCATTAAATCAAAGTTTGACAATCAAAAACACGCTAGAAACTCTTTGGTACGCAAAAATATAGGGATTGGTTTTGGACCACCTACTGGCGGTCGGTTTCGGACCACCACAACTTTTTCCAAACAATGATTTGCCGTTCACTTACAACAATGAAAGTGATAAAAGTTGTATAGCGCGTGTTCAAGTATAGGGAATGAGCAATCAAAACCACCTACCGTCCGATTTTCGAAGAAACAATGAAACATTTGAAACTGAAGTTCCATGCAGCTAAAAAATGCATCGAACTGCTGTCAAAACACAAAACGTCGCGTAACCATAAAATGAAATGAGAGAAAAAGATAGCTATCTACCTTTAAATTGTCTGTGCTCTAAGAGTTTTCAAATTCTACCACCGACAGTTTGGGTGGCAGCACAATGACTGAGAGACATGTGGAGGTCGGTATGGGACCACTGGTCGGTTTCGGACCACGCTACCCTACATTTTTGCAAAATTTTCAAGGGAAAAATCACCACTTTGTAAATTATAACGACTTTTATGATGAAAACCAAATGTACACTGTCAAACTATACGATTTTCGTGCACCGATGGTTAAGGAAAGTATGAAGTTTTCTCCAGTGTGAAAAAAATCATGAAAAGAATTTTTTCTCAAAATTTGCATATTTTTCACATAAAAGCTGCCATATTTAATTTTCTGGGGAATATATTTCAATTCAAAGCTAAGATTCTGAAAGAGTATTAAAAAATAATTTGAAAATACAATTATGTTGTGAATACATGATTACATCTTAAAGCAAACGAATAGAAGAGAGATAAAACACGTAAGCGTAACCAATAAAGCAAGATAGACGCATTCATATGCGAACACAACCAACACAATATACGGGATCGAAGTTATCAAGAACCTTGGTTGCCCGTAACATACCGTACATGCCGTAACCCCTTCCGTGAATGTTCTAGGCGGAAGGCAGAGAAGTCACCACTAGCTCTTCCTGAATCTCGGGGTGAAGAAAAACCTGAATCTTGAACTGGTGAAGTTTTTTCGGCAACTCGCACGAAGCACGAACTTTCACAACAAAATTACAACCATGTGAGCTACCTGAGTCATTATTATATTTATATCAACCGAAACCAGGGCCGAATTTATATTAGGGGTCGCAACCCGGGGCCCCTACAAAGTACTTATTAAATGAAAAAATTTGTCACAGCCAGTCGGCAAATCAAAGTCGCTGCGACTCTAAGGGCCGATTTCACCAACAGCGATTAAAATGGCGATTAACTAATCACGATTATTTTTTAATCAAGGTTTTAACCGACATTACCTTCTAATGCGTTCCACCGTGTCCTATCATCAAGTTTTGATTCTCCATTATTTAATCATATACCCCATTCACAATAACTTCCATTTTCTCTTCATCCGACGATTCTGATTGGTCAACTTTCAAGTCCCGTGAAGTACGTGCGCGAGCATCGGTCGCTGAGGTCATATTGCGTGTGAACAAACAGTAACGTGCTGGCTACATACTTCGAAGAAAAGAAGACGAGTGAAGATTTGTCCAGTTATTTGTGTTTATTTGTGAAAATGAATATGGATGAACATCCAATGTCTCTAAATAATTCACTCGTTCTTTAATTACTCTTGGTCTTCTATTGATAATGTGCAGAATATCTTCATCATCATCAGATGATAGAAAATCATCATAAAAGAAATTTTCCATTTTCGAACTGTATACTGAACGCACACTGCAATTCTATAGGTTACGTTTGGCGCTACCATCGGTAATCACGCATTACGTCCGTTAATCAGCCAAAATCGGGCGGTTAAATTAAATGATGATTAAACTCTCTTAACCAGCGTTACGGAAATGGTGGAACGCAAGGCTCCGATTAAATTACAATAATCGGGGATTAACAACTTAATCGGAGTTGGTGAAATCGGCCCTAAACGATTGATTTGCGCACACTTCTGCATCAGCTCCCACTTTGATGACATTTCTTTTAGAAACCAGCGAGGAATTACACTTCTTGAGTTGGCTAAAGGGCTTCCACATTTTAACCGGTCCAAGGGCCCCCAAAACCTTAAATGCTGCCCTGACGGAAACCTTAATTATTTATCTTTCATTGCCCGTTTGTACAAAATCATTATGTTCAGTACACTATCATAAATTATCTGTGTATAAGCTATAGGGAACGCGATATTTTCAGTAAGTATGAATCGAGTTAAAAGGCAACATTTATCTCCACAATTAGTCATAGGATACGAATCAAAAATCACTTCTCAAATACCACCGCAATAATTCTGTTTTATAGGGTCCCAAAAAAACCCATAATGGACAAATTGAGTTATACTAGTTTTTGACGCCAATTATGATTTTTTTTTGCGTTTTTTACAAATAAAATGAGGTAGACCGCCGAAAGAATGGTTAGAATCTGTGAATGAGACACTAATACGAAGAGACATAAGAAGCCATAGAAATACAAGAGCCTGCATGAAAAAATGCATGGACGTGAATGAAGCTAGAGTAGTATGCCAGGACAGAAATATGTGGCGACAAATAGTTTATAAACAGAGTGACAATAGAGTGAATGATGCCTGAAACAAAGACCTTGGATACTAATGGGCCCAAGTGGGGAACCATACATAATAATTTTGTGAGGCTCCTCACTTGGGGTGATCGCTAGAGAGATTGATCAGCAACCTGGGTCGGAGCAGTGTTGCGGAGTGAACGTGTCATTTATATAAATAACACGAGAACTCCAGATCAATCTAAAACATCTATCCATAACACCTAAATACCCATCCACCCTATACTCATATACCGATCAACCTCAAACCTATATACCTATTTCACTACTTTCCAACCGAACAAGTCACGCCTACCCCGGAAGGGAAAAGGCTTAATGGTATAATAATAATAATAATAATAATAATACAATACATACAGTATTACTTTCTCTTGATAATTAGATGTTTACATGCACCGTTTAAACAATTTATTACTGTTTTGAGCAAGTTTCTCTTACAATAGAGTTAGAAAGTCGCAGTTTTTTCCGAATTTTTCTACTTGTTTTCATTTTTTCAGTTGGACCAAGGTTCTAAAAGCCCGATGGCCGATATTCGATGTAGCCGATTAGAGCTTTTAAGGCTTCGATTCGAACCGAGTTCGGGCCGGAGCGAGTAGTTTCAAAAGCGCGAAAAATTGCGGGTTCTCAGAGAGGTTCGAGTACACGAAAACTTCAGGTTCTCGAACAGGTTCGGGTGCCCGAAAGTTAGCCGAAAAGTTCGGGTCCTAAAATTCCAAAAGTGATTTGATTTTGACAAAACTTAATACTCGAGGTTGTTCAGAATTCCTTGTATTCAGGGAATTCAGCGAACTCACTGTATTAAAGGAATTCACGGATTTTACGGGATTAAAGGATTTCACGGAATTCAAGAAACTCAAAGAATTCCAGGAATTCACGGAATTCAAAAAAATGATCGAATTCAAGAAATTTGCCGAATTCAAGAAATGTACGAAATTCAAGGAAATTACGGAATTCAAGGAAATAAGAGAATTCAGGGAATTCCGTAGATCCCTTGAATTTCGTAAGTACCTAGAATTCATTGAGTTCTGTGAGTTTTCTGAATTCCGTGAATTCCTTGAAGTTCTAGAATTCCCTGAATCCACGTATTTCAGGGAATTTCAAATGCTTCAAAATCGTGCAAGGAATTCCGGGAATTTAAATGCATTTTGAATTCTAGAAATTTTCGAGTGCCCGAGACAACTCGAGAACCCGATTTGTCTTGGGTTCTCGAAACAAACCGGGTACTCGAAATTTTCGGGTTCTCGACTGGAAAACGGTAAGACCGTCTCGGCCCGAGCTTTCAAGCTTTTTGTCCACATTTCAATTAATGTGGGGATATAATTAATTCCAGTTACCAAAAATAATTGCTTAAATAGTTTATGATCATTGTTCATAAAATTCTCCTTGAATAATGCTAGAAAGTTGCATATTTCCTAAAATATTTAACTTTTCGTCCACTTTTCACTTAGAGCGAGGTAATAATGAATGAAATTTTAAAAAGCATAATTGTTGCATAAAATTATTATTGTTCACAACTATCTCCCCTATAGTAATGCTAGATGGTCGCGTTTTTTTTTTTTTTTTGCATTAATTTAAATAGTAAAAAGGCTCTCAGTAACTTCTTCAAAGAAAATTGACATTTAATATGATCCATATAGAAAATTTGAAAAATATTTGAAATATCTGTTTTATTTCAGAAAAATGTATTCACAAAAAAGAGATTGTTTAGTAAAGATTATTTCTAATGTTTACTTACTATTAGTTTAAAAATAAAAAGCCAAACCAAAGTTAAAAATTTCAGAAGAAACGCAACTTTATAGCAATTATTTGAGAGAAGATACTTATAAACAGTAATAAATTTTTTATACAACTAGGTTTGTTAACTTACATTGATTATTTTCTCAGTAAGTGAAAAGTTGACAAGAAGTAACATTTTTTCAAAAAACCCACACTGTCTAGCATTTCTATAGGAGAACATAGTTATAAACAATAATAATTTGCTTAAACAATTATTGTTCTTAAATTTAATGAATAGTTACCTTACTCTAAGCGAAAGGTGGACAGAAGATAAAAATTTCAGAAATAGTAACGAAGATGAAAAAAAAGAAAGCTGAAGAATTCTCTACGTGCAATGTGAAGTTTAAAATTATTCATTACTTAATTTGAAAAACTGAGAAGGAAAGGAATATTCTAATTATTGATCTCTTAACATATATTTTTAAATTTCTGATGATGGTTCGTAATCCTTAAGATTCGTTGAATATATCTTTGATGTGCCGTTTATGAATACAAAATTTTAATATGCAGACACCTTATTGTTTCATTTCAGAGCTCGAGTTAGTCTGAATATATTATATTGCTTTTTTAGCAAGACCGATTTATAAGATAAATCTGTAAAAGTGGTAGTAATCAATGGCCGTTAGTCACTAGTTACTACCACTTTTAACATATTACACATAGGTGTACGAATTTTCACTCGGCGAATCACGCAGCCTGCCCATGGGGGTGGGAACTTGAAATACCTCATCAGTGATGGAGCGATCGCGCAAGGGATTGCATCGCGTTGTACTTACAGTTCCTATTTGTCTGATCTGGCAGCGAGAGGAAGAAGAACAGCACAAATAAAAGGAGAGTGATTTGAAATAATTTGAAGTCATTGAAATCATTAAAAATATGGTGAGTTTAGATTAGAAGTTTATAAATAAGTTAATTTCAATCGCCCACTCTTTCCAATTTTAGTTTTTCCCAATTAAAACATTCAAAATGTTTCGGATTCAAATTTAAATCCTGCAATGTTACAGAATAAGAAATAAAAACAATTTTAAATTAGGGGCGCTTGAAATGGATCAAATTGTTATTTGTGTGACCGAAAAAACATTTTTACACGGGAGTTTTACGTATGATACCATCAAAGTTAATTGATCTTTAATCATAAGCACGCATGTAAGTATATTGTACAGTACCGATCTTAAGTCCTTTCAATTCCTTAAATAGTGTAAATTTGAACTTCTTTCTTAGTTTTAAATAAAATCCTTCTCTAAACAATAGGTGTGTCACTATCATTTGTAGGCATTGTTGTCGCTTTTCCGTAATGCCGATTGGGTAATTAGAAACATTCGACGGAAGGAATGGTGACAAATTCAAACACATAATTAATAATTCAGTTCTAGTTTAACACAGTTGAAGGGTTTAGAAGAATGCCGCATTTATGTGCATTATAAAGCTGACAAAAATTCATGATTAGTTAATGTAAAATTTTATTTAGCCAAAGCCAGACGTATTCGGCAGTATTAAAATTTGCATTTGACATGATCAAAAGTAACTTCATTATCACATGTCAATCAAAAATCATATTTTCACAATAATTGAAAAATGACTACTTGAAGACGACACTTTAGAAGTTTTCCATATTTCCCCAGATCAGTTCTGTAATGAGAATACATTTTAGGGAGATAAAAAAGAAAAAGAGATAAACGAAAAATGTGCTTTTTGAAGAGTATTTAAATCAGTGCTTATTCTAATCACCATGTACATTTTGTATTTGTCCCGGGTTTTTTATCCTGAAATAAAGATTTTGAAAATTGCTTAATAATTACTTTTGTGAGGTTCGAAAATTTGGTACGACTTTGATATCGAAGTTACCGAATTTAGTAACGAAGTTAGCTCTCGTTACTCTACGAATGAATGCATTTGAATTATTTGAAATTTGTATTGTATATTAATTGAAAGTGCATTAATTGAAAATTTACTGATTGAAATGCTTTAATTATTGAGTTCTGTAAATTAAGTTGACCCTCGCGTTTTTGTCAAATATCCACATTTTGAGACATTCTGAACCCAAAAAAAATGTTTTCACGAATATGTCTGTCTGCCTGTGTGTATGTGTGTATGTATGAATGTATGCAGATTTATATTTTGTTAGCACGATAACTTTCGAAAGAATTGACAGATTGGATTAGGCTTTGGTATGATCTTCAAGTGTCCTGACATGAAGGGCAAGTTCGTGATCCAGCCATCTTTGATAAAAATTCAAGAAGTGAGAGCTTTTTTAAAATTTTTGAGACCATTTCTCTCAAATTGAAAAAATTTACGGCTGTTTATAGTACTCAAAAAGGAGAACAATTTATCCTCATGACTTGTTTTGATGAAATACAAATCACTGGATTTATAGCATTTACAAAATTCCAAAAAATAAACGAAAATGCACATTTTAAGCTAAAAAATGAGAACTTTTCAAATTTTCTGAAACATCATAAATTCAAATTTTGATCGCGCAAAAAATAATGAAAAATTCAATTTTGCGGTCAAACTATGCAAGATGTGGAAAAATATGAGAAAAAAATGGTGCATATAAAAAAGCTCTACAATTTTGTTACTGATCACTTTTTAATAGAAACGACAAGCTATGTAAAAAATTAATGAACAGAAGTTGCTCACACCAGGCGCGGATCCAGAGGGGGGGCCACGGCGGCTTGGCCCCCCCCCCCCCCCCCAAAGCCCGGACCCGAATTTTTCAAATAAGATAATTAAAGTTTACTATCCCACCAAAAAGAAACTAATTCGGGAGGATTGCGGCGAGTTAACATGCTTAAATTCGCCCGAATTCTGCTTTCTGATTCGTTGAAATGAAACGAGCCAGCGCGAATTGAATGCTTGCCAATTTGCCTTAATTCGTGGTCAAGGTAATTTCGAAAAAAATTAATAAAAATTGCATGCATCGAGTCTCGAACCAGTGATCCCAAGTGTGTAAGTCCAGAGGACAACACTGAGCTAGAGAAAACATTAATATATATTAACAACAAATCCTATATGCGCCCACGCTTGAGTTATACCTTAAGAATTCGATTGAATAGGCCAGTTTTTAAGTGTATTCGCGCTGCGAATTCTGGCGAATTGGAGCTTGACTTAAAATCTAGCGGATTAAAATGAATTGGCCGACACTGAAATTGTTGACACTTTCAAATGAATAAGGTCCCCTAAAATATTTTCGCTGAATTCAGACGAATAGGATATTTTAAGACTATATTACTCGGCACGAATTTACACACATAAAAAGCAAGAAAATTGCCATCACGATTACTGGGACTAAGGTTACGATTACTGGGATGTCTACCTTAACTGCATAAATTAAAAAATGGGAAAATTAGTGTAATTAAAAAAAAACTAAAACATAAGGTGTCAAAATACCTTTAGAAAGAAGTCAAAAACTTCGGAGAAAGCTTACTATTTTGAAATTTATCAATATTTTTAAAAACATTAAAATGTGTTTGCTATATTGAACAGAAATTTCACAGAAAAAACAAAGTGTGAATCTAACGCTAATTTCAGGGTACCATTTCCCTTAAAAAAAAATTAGTCTTGGTAGTGTGAATGGTACCACTACAAAAGGTATCGTTTCCCTTGGATTTGGGGTATGATAAGTCACCTGTAGTCAATTGTTTTTACAGTTTTTGCGGCAAAAACAATAAGTGATAGTTTCGTAGCCCAATTCCGAGCGAGATGGAACCCCATGTTAAAATTAGGTGCAGCAAAATTTATCCCAGAGTTTTTAATGTGTTAATTTAAAAACTTCAATGTCCGGGAAACCAGGAGATGATCAGAATTTTTTGAGAGCGGGAAATAACAGTGAATTTATTTTTTGACCGGTATTTTTACAAGTTTTTCAAAGAAAAACCTATCCAATCATTTGAAATATCACAAATTTCATGTCACAAGATATATGACGGGCCGAGAGTAAAAGCGGTGTGGAATTAGTAGAGGAGCGAAAGCGAATTTGAAAAGCTTCAGCGTAACAACGGTTTGAATGAGCGCCAGAGGGAAAGCGGATTGAAATACGTTAAGGGCAGAAACGGCTTAGACGCCTAAACCGTTTCTCCTCGCGGCCAAAACTCAAGCCGTTTTTCCCTGTAGTCTCGTGGAAACAGTATCTTCAGAACGTGCGGTTTTTCGGCCCCCACCACTTTCCCATCAGGGAGCAACATATGCAAACTTAGCGTGTCGGAGAGTCAGCTCTGTTACATGCTGCGTAGACCAGCTTCGTGTAAAGCCGAAAATGCACGAGCACGAACTTGTGGCTCGGGCCGAGCCGAGCTCGCCCGACTTCACGATTCAGTTTCGTGGGTTATTAGGAGGTTTGGGTTGATTTTTGTTTTCGCGAATGACACCTGACATACCCATGCATGTAAGGAAGTCCCGAAATATTTTTTATTATGTCTTTCAGGAACGTATATGGGATTTTAAGATTAGATTAATAATATTCATCTTTTTCAAGTGATTTCATTTTTTATTATTTATGTTTTATTTTTTCATCCATTTCGAATATTGCAAAGTTTAAATGATAATAAATAATTATCATTTTAAATTTAATGTATAGAATTA
>CAKNXH010060652.1:0-23630 GCA_932178445.1 Andricus quercusramuli
ATATTTATTTATTTACAAAATACAGTCTATAGTATACATTTAAGACGTAAAAACTTTAATTGTATAAAAACGGCCTGAATTTCAAATAAATTTGTTTCTCGTGAAAGAAAATTTTCTGCTCTACAAATTTTCTCCTATGCGAAAACAGGGTGCGAATATATTTCGCACCATATGTTTAAACATCCCCCTACTCCCAAAGCTGATTACGCATGCCCTTTTCTGTTTAAAATTCTATTTCTAATATTTTTATATTCATTCATTTTTATTCTCCGATGTACACTTTTGTATATATATAATAGCTCAAAACCAGCGCTACTACTCCCGGCTAGAAGAATTTTTTTGTGTCTAGCGGTGTAAATGCGTAAGCAAACTGATGGAAAACTTTTTGGATCTTTATTTTTAATGCCTTCGAAAATGTAATTATGAAGGAAACAAAAATTCTGAAAATTGACCCTTTTCGGGCCAATTTACCCGTAATGTCTACCACTATATATAATACTATATATAATAATTGAGTTTTGCTAGTTTAATTTTATTTCTTGTTGTTTTCTACGGTGAGCCCTAACCATGTTTCATCCAAAATATGTTGCATTCAGTGTTTTCATAAAGAAAGTATCTTTCTGGCGATTTATAGGTACACTCAACTCCCGATATAACAACTTCCGGTTTACGATATTCCTAAAACCGATGGCCTCCGCAGTTTCATAATAAGAGAAGCCGCAGGGCCGAAAGCGAGGATGTGCTCAATCATGTGTTACAAACAGTTCGTGGGCTGCACCTTCAGCGCGTTAGTTGCATCTGGTTGCGTCGCATGCATCTAAGTTCAATAGAAATGTTTCATGTAAACCTGCCTGTTTAATTTTGGATTTTTTCGATTTAAGATTAAGTTGGATGCAAGCCATGACCGAATCCGTTCTTATATCGGGAGTTGAGTGTAGTTCAAAAACAAAATTTAAATTTTGTAGGGACTAAAATATATTGAAAAAAATGTCTAGCTTTCCAACAGTTTTTGTTTAGTTTCGTTTTTTTTAGTATTAAAATTACATCTGACGGGAAATCCAATCAAACTTATACGAAATACTTTTTCAACATAAAAACTCCCTATCCTACAGATTTTTGTTTGTCAAATATAAATATATGTTTGACAAAAAAAGATTAGCATTTTAGTTATGTCAACAGAGTCTCAATATTTTTTTTTTCTAATATTTGAAACATTGACATCCATCCAAAAGCAATAAACAATAAAGAAAAGTCGAGTGTAAAAACGCTTTAATAACCTTAATTACAAAATAGTACTCTCTGATATACCAAAACCTCCATAAGACATTATAGTTTTCAATTCAACGAATTTTCTTATAATACTGTTTTACTCTATTTGTAATGTGAAAAAACACTTATTAAAAAATAATTTAAAACATGTAAAATAAAGAATTTGCTTTTACTTATGGGTTCTATACTTTTTTTTTAAATATTTGAAACATTTAAAAATAGTTTTAAAGTAATAATAAAAAGAAAACGAGTGCAAAAACGCGTTAATAACCGTAATGAAAAAAAAGATTTTATGCTACATATACAGAAATCACCATAAAATGCACAGTTTTCAACTTATCCGCAATACTTTCATGATAGTGTTTTACTTAGCTTTTAATGTGGAACACCATTTCCTGAACAATAATTCAAAATATGTAAAACGGCTCAATAATTTGTTTCTTCAAGTATTTCAAACGTTCAAAACTTCCCAAGAGTGATGAACAATGGAAAAAAGTTGAATGCAAAAACGCTTCAATAACCGTACGATACTTTATTATAATCTATTTGAGTATAAACGACTTAAATATCGTTATAGTTAAAAGTATTCTGTAAAGAAAAGTCGAGTATACTAAGAATTTTAAGGTTAAAGATAGTTGAGAATCACCGTGTGTTATTTGCTCAAAGTTTTGAAAATGCATATGTATTACATTTGTATACATATAAGTAATAATCATCCTCTTCTACATTACCATCATTGTACATCATTTAATTAGATTTTTTAAAATCATTTTTGAGGAAATCATTAAAATTACCTCACTTCTTTTACAATTTTCTATAATAATTCGGCATATGGTGTGCCAATTACCAATTACAATGAGTGAATTGGAAAGGTTCAAAGGTTGTTATTAACCCTGGCGGACCGGCCGAACGCAAACATTACGCTACAGCGTAACGGTAAAGTAATGCTAAAGTAATGGTAAAGTAATATGGCATTATAATTAATAAAGGAAACAAAATTAATATGTAAACTGTTGCAATTATAATAAAACGTTGAAATTTACGTTCAACGGTCATGCCGCAATTGCAACAAGTTGCTTTTGCAGCATTAAAAAATAAAAAAACAAAGTGACCGTCATTGCAGTCGGGCCCCTGCATATTGGCAACCCGCTAACGTGGCTTTAAGTGGGTTGCCAGTCTGCAGGGACCCGACTTGAATGACAGCCACTTTGTTTTTTTATTTTTTAACGCTGAGAAAGCAACTTGTTGCAATTACGGCATGATCATTTAATGTAAATTTTAACGTTTTATTATAATTGCAACAATTTACATATTAATTTTGTTTCCTTTATTAATTATAATGCCATATTACTTTAGCATTACTTTACTATTACTTTACCGTTACGCTGTAGCGTAATGTTTGCGTTCGGCCGGTCCGCCAGGGAAATTATATTCAATATTGGTAATATAGATATCCTCAAGAGAGACTTGAGACACGGTTTACCCCAATTCTGATTGTTGCCGCTGTACCTGAACTAGTTGGCCTTTTATGAATTTTAATTGGCTTGAGTTGGCGCAATTTTCAAATCACAATTTTATTTGCAAGACGATTTATTACCGAATAGAAACGACACTCATCTCATTAACATTATAAATTATTGGGGAGGTTCGTTATTAAGGTCAGTGAAGAATAATATTTACTTTGAAACACATATAATACTTCAAACATTTCATAAACAAATGGATCAATAAAAAAAAACACTATTCAAACTTTTCGCGCCCCATGAAAATAACAAGTTTCCGGTACAGCGGCGAAGTAGAGGATCTCTAGTAATATAAAATTAGATAAATTTATATCTATAATAATTTAACACATGCATATTCAAGAAATTCTGAAAATAAAAACAACAAAGAATCAATAATGAAAATCTGACCACTGCGCGGGCACGACGAGAACGGCTCGCTTCGCTCGCCACTTCGAGCGCGCCTAGGTCTGTTGCTTCTCGCGCTTCGCTCTCGATAATATGTTTATCTCGCGCTTCGCGTTCTATAATGTATTTACCTTGCGCTACGCGCTCGGTCTTTCTACTTCCCCCACATTTTTGAACGACCTTCTAAATTTTAAGATCAAACACTCTACAACTGTAGTTTGGTGATTGTTAATGATCTTTTGTTAAAACTCCTTCAGCTTCAACGAACACATTCTCATCACGTATCTCGTATTTTCCACTCAATTCTGTACAAAATGCGAACTTTACTACATTATGTTCAACACTATTATATCAAATGTGTATTATATGTATTTCTCTACCACAGCCTGGGACTGCTTATTCAGATATTGCAAAATAAAGTACAAATTTTACTTATCATGATTACTTTCATATTTTTTCCTTTATTTAAATTAAATTTCAATCTCAACTAGCCTGAAAACTGTATCATTTCAAAAAATGTATTTTATTTTATTCCATAATATGCAATGGCATTGAAAGTAAATTAATTAAAAGTAAATTTGTAAATATAATTTAGGCGGAAAATTTTGTTAAATTAAATGTTATTGTAGCTTGTGTCGTTTTTCTAGAAAGTTAATTTTTTTATTTTTAATATATTTCTATAACAAGAGTTTATAACAAAACTTGTAGATCTTTTTTGCTTGAACAACTTTTGTCATTTCATTTCTTTCGTCTCTCGCGTCGTTTTTTTTCAAAAATTCAATTTTTAATATTTAATCTTATTTTTTTTTAATTAAAATAAAATCTACTCGTCCTATTATGATCTACGCGTGCATATTATGAATTATAATAGTATACATTTATTGAATTGATACATTTTCAGGGCAGCTGCGAATAAAGATTAATTCCAAATAAGGTATACATTATCGAGCGCGAAGCGCGAGATCCTACAGACGCTCACCATAGGCGCGCTCAAACTTGCGAGCTGCGCGCGCAGCGTGCGATGAGAATGTTCCACGATTAAAACAAGAATTACTGATCCTAACAAAAATTGATCAGTGACAAATTTGTAGCTCTGTTTCAAGTGAACGACTTTTGTCTCTTTGTTTTTTTCGTAACTTGTTTCGTTTGTCCAATATTTCAATTTCTTATTTTCAATATAGTTTTTTACAAATGAATCAAAAACTACGTGTCCTATCAAAAAGTCATTATAACAAGTTTGTCGATCTTTTTTCGTTCCACTTTTTTCCGTATCTCTCATAATTTGACCGCAACATGGAATTTTTTATTATTTTTCGTGCAATCAAAATTTGAATTTTAGATTTTTCAAGAAAATTCTGAAAGTTGTTATGATAATCTGGTAGGGTTTCCAAAAACCAACGTGATTTCCCCTCGACTTTTTTCATATCGTGCGTTGTTTGGCTTAGAATTTTCGTTTCCGTTTTTTCTTATTTTAAAAATGCTATAACTCCTTTAATAAGCTTATTATCAAAGAAAAGATAGAAGGATGAATTGTTCAAATCGTTGAGTACTACGAATAGCCGTACATAGAAATTTTAAATCTTAAAAAAATGGTATCAAAAATTTAAAAAAAGCTCCAGCTTTTTGAATTTTCGTCCAAAATAGCTGAAAAACGAAATCATCCTTACTTTTCATAGAACAATGTGCCAAGGGGCCGTCCAATCGCATGATTTCTTTGAAAGTTATCGTCTCTACAGGCTACACCGCTACAGCGACAACGACGACTACCAGACACCGAAGTAAAATCCAGTTTTTCTCAATCATTGAGTCCGAAAATGTCGAGATTTGATGAAATCCGCGAACCTCAATTTTCATACAAAACCAATACCTTCTAATTGAGACGATAATGTAAAAAGACAGAACTCAAGTACATAAATCATATCCTTTTTTGAATTTTGTGTGGAAAAATTTTTTTACTGAAAAGGCTGTTGTGCATGCTTCAGATTAAGAAAAATGAAATTTTGCCTTGTAAATTGAATCAGCCTAATAATACAGCAAAGCAGAATGTTAATCCCACCTTCGTACCCAAAAATACGTTATACAATTTTTGTACGGTCTCTTAGTCTAGTAATATTTTTAAATAAAATAATTTAGTATTATTGGTTTCACTTCAATTTATCATTATTCAATTAATTTTAAATATTATTTATGTGTTCGCTTGTACAGATGTGATTGTTTGATATTTTCGTTCGATCACCGACGTTAAGAAGTGTTTGTCTCGGTTATACTTGGATGGGAGGCGTCCGTCATTTAATACCAGCCCATTTTATTTGGCCGTAAAGCAAAATTGAAGAATCATGATGATTAATTAATGATTTTCACGAGATCGACAGAAAAATCATCCATTTTGTTGTTTTCCGACAAAGTAAAATTTCCCCTTCAATCCTGACAAAATGAATTCCATTATCAAATAAGGATAAAAAAGTAATTCCTCAAAGTCGATTGAATATTTTTGAACTTGAAATATCTTATTTAAACTTTCATTGATGCAGTCGCAATTGCGTCTAGTTTCAAATCATTTTTTTAGTGTAAATATATATTTGAATCATATAGAAAATAATCTTTGCATGAAAATAATTTTCTTTATCTGTGTATAAATTAATTAATTTCAGGATATCATCAGAGTGTGCGTACTAATCGGACTCAGAACTTCTTAGGACTCCTTGATAGGGTATGTGAACTTCAATTGGGCGCATACAATGCCCTAAGAGCTGAAGTGTAAAATCCTCTTTCTTTAAACCCTTTATCGAATTTATTACGGTTGAATACTTCGGATCCATTATCATACATTTCACGCGCATTCATATTCGATGGCCGCACAATTACTCGTATATAAACTTTAGGGTGGTTCTTATTTTGAGAGCTTTTGAAATGTTAACTAGAATTGAGTATTCGAATCTACTGTTCCACAGATTGAAATACAGCTTCTGGAAAGCTATGATAAAATACTAAATCAAACATATTCAAATGCTGTGCACTGATTATTTATTATTTGATTTGGGAGTTTTCATTTTTTCCATATCATTTGTTCATGGTTGTGAGTTATTTATTTGTAAATAAGCATATTGAAAATTGCAGAATATTGTATTGATTGGACAAAATTGAATAGTTTTCAATTCTCAATCCTACACTGAGAAACTTTAGGTTAGAAAAATTACTAAAACGGATAGCAAATGGGGGCAAAATGCTTAAATTTCGACATTTTAATACATAAATAATAAGTTATACTATTTTTATAAGAAGATTTCCTATTTGATAATAGCAATCCTTACTATTTTCTGTAGTAAAATCCGATGTAGGAAAAATTAGTAGAAAAATTAATAAATTGTACAAAAAGAATAAAAGTAATAAGTATTTTAAATAACATAACATACTAAATATGTAGAAGAAATTACTATTGTCTGTAGGAACACGATGTGTATTATGGACATTTTCTACTAAACACGTGTTGCTAACTTTCACACAAGCCTACCCACACACATGAACCGCCGGATCGTAGAAGGGCATGTAAAGTCTGATCGCTGGTGGTGGGGAGGCCCCTCGGCATTTTTAAAAACATTTGAAAATTTTAATTTCTCAAACATATATTCTTATTCAAAATTCAAATGCGCATCTTTTTTCCCTCTTGAAAAAAGTTGTAGCTCTGTGCATTCTTGAAATAATTTCAAAAAACTAGAATTTCGAAAACTGAAAAAATTCGGTTTTTTCTCACTTCAACTCACTGTAATTCACAGAATCTTTAAGATTTTTGCTTTAAATTTGGAGGAATTATATTTCAAAGTGTACTTTAAGCAGTAGAGTAGTTTAGATTTTTTTTCTTTTGTTATGAAAAATGGTTAATAATGTTTTTCTAGGTAAGTATACGAAAATGGTTCCAATATTTCCAATCGCAAAGTCTCTCGACGTAAGTTTAAGCTATCAAAAACTTCCAGCGGATGAAATGTTCATTAGAATTTGTAGAAGTTTTCTGTGAAGTTTCACTCCAATTGAACAAAGTGTTAATAATCTACGATTGTTTTATTCTCTCGAGCAACGCCGCGAGCACATTACTCAGAGGCGCCTTTTAGCCTTCTGCGATGTACAGCAGGATAGAACAGGCTCGAAAGATCTTGATTTTACAAGTTTTAGCATAGTTGATGTATATTCTTCACCCTAAACCAGACATGCCCAACTCGGGGAAATTTCCTCCGGGAACACATGTTCCGAGTTCCCTACTCTTTCTCCTAGAGAGCGGGAGTGGTGGTAAACGCTTGCGAGAATCTCTACTCTGTGACGTACGCGTCTACCACGCGCATGCGTCTACCACCACTCCCGCTCTCTAGGAGAAAGAGTAGGGAACTCGGAACATGTGTTCCCGGAGGAAATTTCCCCGAGTTGGGCATGTCTGCCCTAAACAATTGAATTTACGTCTTACATAAACACATAATAATTTTTCAATAATAAAGAAAAAACAAATTCAGTCTTCATGAAATTATATGTTCATTTAAAAAAATGTGAATAAATTAAATGATTGAATGATTAAATGAAATAAATTTACTAACATCAGCTCATAATATTATATAAAAAAGCATAATAATTTAATTGAAAATTCCCTTAGTTAATTAAACGATTTCATTGATTTTTCTTATAAATAAGAATATAAGATATAGAAGGTACTTTTATTGTTTAACAAAATTTTATACCTTGTTCCGCTTTGTTTTTCGAACATGTTCTTTCCAGTTTTCTTCCTTCCTTGATCATTTTCTACCACGGGGAATGCATTCAGTGGATGTCATTTTAAATCACTTAAAAAATGTATTCATTCAGCTATATTTTGAAATTCACTGGACTTGAATGCACTTTTTGAGCCTAAGCTCTTAACCATACGATGTACGAATCTATTCTGAAGATTTGTATGTGCAAATTTGTCAAAATTTTCTATTTCTCTGTTTAAGGTGAAAGGGTTTGTCTATGTTTACAAAAACTTCCAAGAAAAATATGTAGAAGAAAAACACGTACAAGAAAGAAAGAGAAAGAAAGAGAGAAAAAAAAGGAGAAAGAAAGAGAGCATAATGATTATTATTGGAAAAATATGAACTACATACCAAAATTAACCAGTTTATACTTAATGTTAGAAATAATTTCTTACATTATTATAAAAAAACACAGTAACTGATGTTGAAAAATACAATTTTCCAACTTTCGTAGACGGCCGTGCCTATCCAGCTGAAAGGCGCCTCTGAGTAATGTGCTCGCGGCGTAGCTCGAGAGAATAAAACACTCGTAGGTTATTAACACTTTGTTCAATTGGTGTGAAACTTCACATAAAATTTCTACAAGTTCTAATGAACATTTCATCCGCTGGAAGTTTTTGATAGCTCAAACTTACGTCGATAGACTTTGCGATTGGAAATATTGGAACCATTTTCGTATACTTACCTAGAAAAACATTATTAACCATTTTTCATAACAAAAGAAAAAAAATCTAAACTACTCTACTGCTTAAAGTACACTTTGAAATATAATTCCTCCAAATTTGAAGCAAAAATCTTTAAGATTCTGTGAATTAGAGCGAGTTGAAGTGAGAAAAAACCGAATTTTTTCAGTTTTCAAAATTCGTGTTTTTTGGGATTATTTCAAGAATGCACAGAGCTACAACTTTTTTTAAGAGGGGAAAAAGATGCGCATTTGAAGTTTGAATAAGAATCTATGTTTGAAAAGTTAAAATTTTTAAATGTTTTTAAAAATGCCGAGGGGCCTCCCCACCACCAGCGATCAGACTTTATATGCCCTTCTACGATCCGGCGGTTCATGTGTGTGGGTAGGCTTGTGTGAAAGTCAGCAACACGTGTTTATTTTTTTTACTATTCCCACTGTAGCATATTTTGCTAACCAGTCAGTAATTCGGTGCGCAGGGTCTCTGCGCATAATTTTACTACAGTACTTTGTAAATACTGTTATCTTCTACAGATATTAATCCAAGCTACGAGTAGCTACGAGTTACTATTGAGGTTAGTAAATATTATTAAAATTTGCTTTTTGCCCCTCATTGCAAAGTTCAGATTATAAAATCTAGTGTGATTTTTAGCAAGAAATACAAACAAGGGTTTCTCAGTGTACATAGTTTATTCATTACAGTATAGAAGAATTTATAACATGTGACAAATACAAATATAAACCTACCTCATTTTAATAGTAAAATACACATGTATTTACAGTGCTGTAGTACTAAAAGAAAAAGTGGCCTGGCGGTACTTTCCATAAACTAAGTCAAAAGTTTAAGGGGGGGGGGGGGGCTAAAACCTAATGTTAGTAAACGGGGGGGGGGGTCATAAGTAAAAATAACTTATATAAAATTCAAAATTTGAACCCAATAAGATAATCCAACTATATTTTTGGGTAAAAAAATATTGTTTATTGAAAAGGTTACCATTCTTCTATTATTTGGTTGGAATTTTAATTATTGTGTTGAAAATGTTAAATTATTGTTAAAAAGTCATATTTTTTATCAAAAACTCAACTAATTTGTTAAAAATTCATTATTTTCAGTTAAACGTTCATCTCTTTGATAGAAAATTTAAATATTTTGATGAAAATTCATTTCGCGTGTGGTTGAAAATAAATTTTTTAATCTGACAAGTTAAATTATTTCATTTTTGGTTACAAATTTATCTTTTTCAGTTGAAAGTTCAAATGTTTGGTTAAAAATTCATCTTTTCCTGTGGCAAGTTCAAACTTTTGGTTTGGAAATGAAGACATTTTGTTGAAAATTCATCTTTCTTGGTATGAATGGAATGTTCTTGTTTGAAAAATGTTCCTTTTTGGTTAAAACTGCGATTTTTTTGGTTGAAATGTCAACTGTTACATGTTTCATTGAGATTTTATATTGAATTTATATGAACTGCTTTGTACAAAAAATAATTTTTTTAATAAGGATTCATAATTATAATTGAAAATTCAAACTATTTGCTTTCAAATGAACTTTTATGTTAGAAATTCTACTGTTTCATAGAAAATGCCTTTTTTCTACTTTAAAATTCAACACTGGTGGAAAATGAAATTATTTGTTCGAAAAGTAAACTTTCAGGTTGAAAAATCATATTTATGCAACACCCACCTCAAAAGTTGACGTGTTCATGCTTCTAAATTGTGCCTAAAGGACCTTATTTGAGCATGCAGACCGTGTGCGAATGATTTTTGCGCATGCGCAGTTTGAAGATGGCTTACTTTAGGCACTTAACTGTAGGCACTTTAGGCACATAACTTGCGCTAACCACCGACTCATGCTTCGAGCCTCCAGCTTGTGCTGCAAAATTCACACTCTCAAACAATCACCTATTTTGCGCACTTGTATCACAAATAATTATTTTGGGTTAGAAATTCAACTCATTTGTAGATAATTTGTCTTTTTGGCTTTAAAATTAAACAATTTTGTTGCAAATTTGACAACTTTGTTGAAAATTTATTTTTTCGTTGAACTTTTATTTTCGTTAAACTTTTTTTTTAATTTGAAAATTTAAATATTCTGTTTGATAAAGAATTTATCCTGTTTATTTGATAGAAAATTCATATATTTTGTTGAACAGTCTTCTTTTTGAGTAGAAAATTATTTTTGTTTTTCGAAATTTCAACTTTTTTTTCAACGGTTGAGAATGGAACTCCATTGATTTGAATGTCCACTGTTTCCTAAAACATTCAACATTTTAGCTTTAAGATTTTACTCTTTTGTCAAAAATTTAAATTTCATGGTAGCAAAGACACTTTTCTTGGTTGAAAATGAACTTTGCTAATGAAAATTTAACTGTCTTCTAAAGAATTTGTATTTTGTCTTGAAAATTCAAATTTCTGATTGAATTTTAGACTTTTTTGTTCGAGATTCGGAAATTTGATTGAAAATGCATCAGTTTATGCTGAAAATTCATCCATTCGGTCAGAAATTCAATTACTTCCTTGAGAATTCCACTTTTTTGTTGATAATCTAATTATTTTTAGAAAATTCAACTCTTTTGTTGAAGTCATTATTTTTGGTCAAAAATTCAACTATCTTGTTACAAATTCATTCTTTCGGATTGAAATTCATCTTTTATGGTGGAAAGGTCATCCTTCTTGGTTGAAAATTTATCTTGCTTTCTTGTAAAGTAACTTTTTTATTAATAATTCAACTGTCTTCGAAACAATTCATCTTCTTGGATTGAGAATTTTATCATTTGATTTAATCTGCAACTATTTTTGTGAAACATATATTTTTTGCTAGAAAGTTTCTCTGTTTAATTAATAATGCCACTATTTTTTTTGAAAATTAATTTTTGTTGTTGTGAAAACTCGTCTTTTTATCTTGAAAATTCATCTCTTCGGGTAGACAATTTTTTTCTGTTGAAAATTCAACTATTTTGTTAAAAATACAATATATTTTGGCTTGCAATCTTAGGAATTTAAAGTGTTCCGTATTGAATTCAATGTGTCATCTATGTTAAATTTATTTAAAAGAATTTATAAGCATAAACTATGTCTTTGGCCAATGTTTAAGAAACTTTCGTGAGGAGGGGGGGGGGGGGGGAAAAAAAATCTCAAAATTGGTAACGTAGTTCATAGATGGGCTAAACCAAATTTCCGTGTGACAAGAAAATGGTTTGGCGCCGCCAGGTCTTCAGAAGAAGTACCATGGTGGCGCCAGGCCCCACCAGACCTCGACTACATAGTTGTGTATTTAAAATTGCAATACTGTATATAACAAGGATTTTTCTGTAGAAGGGCCAATACTCCAATAGGTCATTTCCATAGGTTTTTTTTTCTGGTAGATTACGAACATCAGAATATTTTTCTTAACTACGATGCAATGTAACATAGGATTAAATAATAAATTCCTTATTTTTATTTTCAATTGAGGTAAGCATACTAAAAATATTTAAGAAATAAAAAATACAGTAATTATATTCCTCTAAAGTTGGCAGAGAGTTTCTTTCTAACCTCAAAGTAAGAACTACAATTTCAATTTTTTCAAGAACAGATCATTGTTTTTAATTTCTCTGTACTTCTTCGCATTCAGTGCCTAAAAATGTACCTAGAAGTTCTTTATTTCAAGCCATAATCTTGTTTGATATTTTTTCGAAATCGGATAGCTTTTTATAAGCAAGTTTTTTTTACTATGATAATGCATGAAAATATCTTGAAAGTACTTTCCTTTTTCTTAAATAGTCTTGCTGAATTCACAACACGTTTTTATTCTCAACTGAAAAAAGTAGACTTTATTCCCATTTGAGCGAAAATTCTGAAAAAGCAAAAGATATACAGATAAGTGCTACAATACTTTTTTTAGAAGTTTTCAAGAAGAATAACTTTGCTATTTTACATTTTCTTGAATTTCGTCATGTTATTACAACGAATGCGAATTTCCATTGTTCATAATAAGGTATAGAGTTTTCTCTTCTCCATGACGTGGGCACAAGATAAACTCGTATGGGATATTTTTACCATGTTATTACAAACTGGACAAAGAATGAAAAAAACCGTGGTCCTTTTAAGAGAAATGAGTTGAAAAGTTGTCAAATAAATCGACATAATTTCATGAATATTGAGAATTCTACAATTTTTTATAACGTAATTGTAGATGTAGAACAAAAACTTTATCTCTTATAGATTTTCTTTTAATTCAAATCATTTGTTATAACTATGGCCTTATAAGCAATTAATTGCAAAATAATCTTTGGTCTGTCCTAGCTGTAATTTTACAGTTAGGATTTTCGATTTTTTAAAGTTATTTATCTGGTAGCTTCCTTATAATCTTTCTCTCTGTTGCCACTCTAAAAACATCGTTCTTTTGTTAATAACAATTGTTATCAACAAAATGCTGGATTTACCGAATCTGATCTCTTTATCCGCATATAAATCGATCCAGTTTAAAAGTGATTTATATAAATCCTAGAAACTGAAAAATTATATATTTTATTATATTATTATATATTATTATATTGCAGTTAACTGTTTGTGAGGCCGTAATTAACACATTGCTTGAATTGCAAGAAAATCTATGAGAGATAAAGTTTTTGTTTTATATTCAATCTCAAAAACACGTTCAAAAACGGAAGCTATATTAAATATCCATATTTGTTCATACGAATTGTTATTAACAAAAAACGATTGAGATTTTTTCGAAGTGACAAAAGTGTTATACACATTTTTTAAAGACACCAGCATCAAAAGTAAAGTACTATAGTACTATAGTACTAAGTCGGGAAAAAGTGCGAAGGGAAAATTAGGGAAATAAGTGGTGAAGAAAAAATGAGTGAAGCGACGAGTGGAGAGGGAAAGAAGGAACGGAGGGCGGGGACGCAAGTCAGCGATCTCCCCGTCGATTCCGAGCATAGGACGCAAGTCACCGGCAGCGGCCTTGTCCGATTAGAAATTATTACGCCCTGTAGATTTATAATCTTTAAACAAAAATATTCCATCATGTCACTTTTTTAAACAGGTTTGTTTGTTAGGTTTTTACAAAAATGACGATAAACTTGTTTCGGATCAATGCTATTGAAAGACATAAAAAATCGCTAATAAATTATTTATATGTGAATATCTCAATCATATATGACAAGTTATACTTAGCAGATTTAGAGAATACGAAAAATGTGACTATAATATTAAACTGTTCAACACAAAAATGTCAACATAAGACTACAGGATGAGATTCTAGGTACATTTTTCAAAAAAATTTGATTCATCGATTATTCTTCAATATTTTAAATTTTTTATTAAGCAAATATTTTTTAGTTATTCAGCAGACCTGAAGACTATAATACTGTATTGAACTACCAGAGTTGAGTTCTACCACAGAATCCTTAGATTCTATTGACACAACTCTTCATAGATATATTGATAACTTTATGTTATAAGTATATCTGGGTCATTCTCGAATAGATCGTCCAGACGTGGTTAGAAAGTAATTTTAAAAAATTTGATTTTAACATACAATGTTCTTGAATTTTCTTTGGGTGCGTCGAGAGTAATAAATTTTCTGATTCGAAATCACTACAGTATGAAATACTATAGCTTACTGGGATCCTAAGAAATTAAAATTAGTTTGGAATCGATAGACATGCAGCTTAGTTACCCGTACTCAGAAAAATATATTCAAAATTTGTTGTTTGTAGAATTTTCAAATATCCCTGAATTTCACATTTTGTCATATACCTGAAGGCCAAAAAACGCTTCCCAATTTCTTGCGGATTTTAATTAATTATTTTCTAGGAGATAATTCCTATTTAATTCACCCGTATTTTCGGAAAAAATGCTCAACACTTTTGTAAATAGCAGAAGAATTTGTTCGGGTACTTAAAATATTTGACGTGCAATTGGGAAAACAACAAAATTTTGGTATTTTATAAAATTATCTTTTATAATTTATGTTTGAAAATATTTCTAAGCTTGTGTAGGCTTTTTTATCATAGAAATAAAATAGCCAACAAATTTTCAACACCCAGAAATCGAAATTAGAAACACAGCGAATTTTTTTAATTCTGTTTTTGGTATTAATGGAAATTATCTTTATAAATTTTAGTTTAAAAACTTGTTTGCGTCTCTTTTTGTTTTTAGCGTAGAAATACAGTAAGAAAATTCTATCGAACTCCAAATTTTGAAACTTCGCTGTAATTCCAATGTTGATTCCTGGCCCATACATGCTCAGGAAAAATTGCAACCCTCCAGTTATAGAAATAATTTAATTAACTACCAAAATCTAAAATTTGTTAAATTCGCTGTATTTCTATTTTTGATTTCTGGATCATGAGGATTTTGGTCCTAGTACATTTTGGTCACTACAGTTTTTAAGTACAAGACCAAATTATTTTTCTTTTCACACATTTATTAATAATGTTGTCCGAAAACAGAGGTGAATTAAACAGGTATGTAAAAAAGCGCGGGTAACCAAGGTGCTTTTCCATCGATTACAAATTAATTATACTCTTTTTAGGATCCCAATACGCTGCTTTTCTGAGTTTTTGTGAATCCGAATTCAAGAATTTGTTGTCCTTGGCCCACACTAATGTTTTTAGAGTTGAAATTCACTATTTATAATTATTAATATTTATTTCCCTTTCTAAAATCAATTTTTAAATATTTTTGCACACTACAGAAATGGCATGTGCGTTGCTTCGCAAAATGCTGTGATAATGCGCAAAGACAAAAAATGATTGAATTAAACCAAAATCATTGTTATTATCATTTACTGAATTAAACTTTCATTTGACAACAATAAATTTCAATTGAATTACAAATCTGAGTATTAAAAGTAAATATAAAATACTTTCTTTAAATTCAAAATGTTTAGTTTTTCAACTTGATATTTTTTCCGTGATTATCACGTAAAAATAATGAAATTCTACTTTATTCTAAAGATATGTCCTTAATATTAATAATTTGAATCATAACTCAAGAGGCGGGCGAAAACTATGAGTTTGGATATATCATTCGTTTTCTTGGTTGAACATTTTATCCCATAAAGTTTCCGATGGGACCTCGTATACTTTATATTTAAAAATACTTATGAAATCGCGTGAAGTTAACACATTTTCATTCCATTAGAAATGATAAAACAATGAGAATAAAATTGAGTTAGCTTATTAAATTCGATTGCTTTAGTTTTCAAATTCAATAAAGTTATCAAATTGAAAATCTTCTTAAAAATAGGTCAATATTTCATCATTCCTTTGTTATGAGTTTACTTAAAATCTAACATTACTTAAATTTATTTAATTAATCCAGAAAGAACAAAAAGGGACAGATTAAAAATGGGTTAACCTCACGCGATCTTTGAATTATTTTGAAATAAACCTGGAAGTTTGAGATTTTATTTTTTACTCTTTGGGAGATATTGATATCGCCAACGGCGATACCACGCTGAAAACACCAGTTCCCGTAAGATCACTGAAGTTAAGCAGCGTTGGGCGCGGTTAGTACTTGGATGGGTGACCGTTCGGGAATACTGCGTGGTGTTGGTCCGTCGTGGGTGTGGTGGAGCCACACTGGTATTATTTATCCACCTAGAAACACTACCCGAATCGGGTAGTGAGGCAAGGAACTTTCAAGTTCGAACTGCCAATCAATTTTTTTTTTTTTTTTTTTGGGGAGATATTCAACGGAGAAAATAAAGGATTTAAACAAACTCACATTTAATAATGACGAAAAAATATCAAGATGAAAACCTGAAAATTTGACATTTCGACGCATTATTTTGTGTTTATTTTTTTATGGAAAATTGTACTCAAATTAAAATGTATGTTGCCTTAAAAATTCTGAAATGATCCATTACTTATATAAAATATGACACATATATGTATTATATTGCGTTAAATATTAAATATTTTTCTTACTTGGGGAAATGTTTTTATTTTATATAATTTTTTGTTCGAAATAAATATTAAACATCACCAAAAACATCTAACTTGAGATACAAGAAATTCCGCTAATTGGAAATTTATCAGTAGAATCGACATAGTTAGTGAAATACAAATTTGTAAAGTAATTCTAAAAGAAATATAACTCTTAAATTTCATAAATTAATGCAATTATAGAAACTGTAGGAATTTATTAAAAGGAACAACATGATGAAAACTTGGCAAGATTTTTTCTTTTTTCTTTTTACAACGATCATAATCTTGACAACTATTCAGAACTTTTTCTCAGAGAGAAAGTTGGGCTCATTTTGAATCGGATATTGACTCAAAACTGAGACGCAGCCTTTTTGATCAAAAAACACTTACATTGAGTTATTAAACTAGAGAAAATCACATGAAGTTGCTTCGGCAACGATTAAATAAGAACTAAAACAAATAAGACGAAGAAAAGAAAGCCTAGCTCCTTTACGTATTCTTCAATTTCAATACATTCTTAAAATTTATATAAGTTGTCAAATGATAGTATATTGTGCACCAAGGCAACGAAGTAATCTAAGACTTCACTGTCTCAGTAAAAACGATATTTTATGGAATAAAATAATGATTTCCGAATTCTCTCATGAAATTACGTCCTAGGCTTGAGGTTAGTACAAAGGGAGAAGTACCGCGCAGGACAGTGCCCGTGGATCAAAGTACCGAACGTGCATGCGCGCGCATTCCCCGTGGATAATAAAATGCACTTTATCTTCTTAGGACGATAAAGTAGCCTGTCACCAACAATGTCCTACTGTGCTGCTTTAACACTGATAAAAATAAATAGGTCGTGCAACCTTATTTATAATTAGATTAACCCTATTTTATTGCTGGTATAGATACAGCTATACAGGATGTCTGTTTTAGCCATCCGATTCTTGTTTCTGATGAAGGCAGGCACGCAGGCGCGAGCGAGATGCGCCTATTGTGAACAAAACAAACCGAGTCGGGTAAATCATTCATACTAAGGGTATTGCTAAACCTAAAAATTTCAGAGATAGTTGAGTCCGGTAAATCTTTATAGAATTACACATTTCATATAATAGCAACACTTATATTACAGCTTTGTACCACAAATATAAAAAAGTTGCATTTAACATATTTTAGTAAGCGCATTCCATATTTGTGATTGAGTTATACGTATTATATTATAAATATACTCGTAATTTTTTAGCCTACGATCGTATGGTTAGATCAGCGTCACCATTTCTATTAGTAAAACCACGTTTGGAAAGCGAGGAGAACATACTCGTGTTACATGAAAGTTATACTTCTTTCAGAATTACACTGGAACTTGGCTTTCTGTAAGATGGATTTTTACGTTCCTAGAATTGGTGGTCTCCGCATTTTGCTGATGAGAGGAACCGCGGGGTCGAAAGAGAGGACGCGCTCAGTCAAGCGTGACGAACAGCTCGTGGGCCGCACTCTCAGTGCTTAAGTTGCATCAGGTTGCGGCATGCCTCCAAATCCAACAGAAATCGTTTATGCGGCTATGCTTGTTTATGTTTGGAGTCTCTGGATTCGTGTCGCGCATGATACCCGAATCCGTGCACAAATCAAGGTTCAAGTTTAATTGGAAAGTTTTGATTTCACGAACGATCGTGATTTTATTGATAATTTTTTACTTGACGGAGTTTTTAGGTTTTGTGATGTTTCCAGTGACATTTTTTTGTGTTTGCTAATTTTGATTATACATGACTTTTAATAAGTCTCATAGTTTCATTTTGAGATACATTGTTGCCAGACATCTACAACTCAGAACTTATAGAATCAAGAATATAATTGAGATTATTCTGCGTCCCATAATGAATAAGATCTAAGTAACAAGATCGCTTCTTACGTAGTAGTCTAATTAGACGAAGGCTATAGAATTCATTTGAGATTATCAACTCTTGCGCGAATTGCCTCTTGTCACTATTAATCCTTTATTTAACAGCAGCACCCTATTACAGCAGATCATGTCCGATTGTACTTTGGCGTCGCACACCATGAAGCGACAGCGGATTTTGTCGTGGAGAACGGGGTGCTTTAATTGGTTCGGGGTAATTATTTTATTAAGTGAGAAGATGGCGGATGGAATGCTAAGAGAGGCAGAGAGAGAGAGAGAGAGAGAGGGAATGATGCAAAGCAAGAGAAGATGGTGTCGGTGTGGTCTCGCTATGGGGTAGAACGCTTAAATACCCTCGCAATTCAAACCTGAATACTGAAACTGTTGCTGTAGGTGAAGAGCTATACTGGCTCGCATTAACTGTACCCAGTGCCGTACATTATCACGGTCCTAAAATTAAAGGGAGCAATAGGATTAACGAGGGGAAGATGGAGTTATACATATATGATTACTGACACAAAATCTGATAAAAACAACATTATAGGTTGAATGGTGAGGGGTTTGACCAGGCTTGCTAGTAAAAAAATCATAGTAGTTTTTTCTCAGAAATTACCAGAAAACCGAACAAACTACCATCGTTTTTTTTAAATATAGGTCGATGTTTTGAATCACTATCCGCAGAGTCCTTATTTTCATTCATGAACACACTATACATAATAATATTTTCCATGCTCCTTTTTTGTCGTTCAAAAAGGACAAAAAATAATCAATGAGGAAGGTAAAGAACATAGTAGCGTGTCTGTGAGAATAAAAAGTATTTGTTATTTATTGAGTAATGAGCCTTGAATTATATCAAACAAGACACCATTTTTTAAAGATATTATCGAGCTTAGAATGCAATAATCAGTGATTGCATTACAACTTATGGTCCAAAATGGGCCCCTAAACATTCTTTTCTTGGAATTAAATGTACATAATTTCTAATAAAATATAAAGAAAATACTTAGAATAATGAATGAATTTAAAATATTTATGCCCGGAGGCAGGAAAACATATTGTCTTTCGAAATACAAAAAAAATACACATTTTTTTCAGTTTAAGGACGTAAGAGATCTTTGAATTCTATTGAATTTCTTCGACTTTATTCGAAAGTAACCCTGAATTCTTATTCAATTATCCTGATTTATTAAAATTCTTTTGAATTCTTTCAAATGCACTTGAATACCTCCAAACTCACTCCATTCTATTTTTTTACGTTTTTTTATGTTACGTGACCGTGCAGTAAGATTTTTTTAATTCACCTTACATTTTTTTGAATATCATACAACTCTCCATATTTTCTTTATATTTTTCTAAATTACCCCGAATTTTATTTTATTGTTTGGTTAACAACTGTTTTTTAATTCACTTAAATTCTGTTGATTTTCCTGTGAATCGTGTTGTCTCTCATCTTACTAAATTTAAAGAACATGTTTTAATTTTTCAATTTTGTTCAAAAAATTACTCCCATTTTACTAAAATAAATCGAATTTAATTTTTTTTTTCAATTCATTGTAGTTCTTTTGGATTTTACCTAAATAGTTTTGTATTCGCTCTGAATTCCAAGATCCTGATTAAGTTTAAATTCGCCAGTTATTCTTATAAACTTCTTCACATAATCCATGCAAATCAATCACTTTTAGTCAATTTTAGTCAAATAAATACATTTTAAAGTACTGAAGGAATTTTTAAGTTATAGCAAGTGTGTACTTTGGAATTCAAGACTTTTTCTGTTATCCAGTATAAATGTTTTAATTGTATTTATTCTGAGGAATATTATCTTCATTTTGTAGCAGAAATCCTGTTCCCAATATTCCATGAAGAAACATGTTAATGGGCCATTTCAGACAGTTAATTGTAATAAAATTATAAATTTTCGTATTTTAAGCCCGATAATATCTTAAAAATTTTGTTTATTTTCGTATAAAATTTAGGACTTATACCGTAATAAATAAAAAATACTTCATATAGAGACGAAAGAATTTTTAGCCTCAAGTTTGCATTTTTTAAAATCAAAAAGTAAGAAAATTCGCTTTCAGATCTAAGGCGGCCTAGCAGAACCTCTAAACATTTTTTTTTATAAGGAACATTTACAACAGTATTTTCCATCAAGAGGAAGAAATTTAGGATGTAGCATCTGCAAAATTCAATTTTTTAGTGGGCATCCTGATATGGGCGTTCGCATAAAAAGGGCCCTTATGGCCTATTCTAGTTTGGGAGATATTCGCGTTTTGCTCAGTCAGGTTCAAAATTATTATTTTTGGTTTTAGGTCTTAGTTTTGAAATACAGTAAATTAATCCGGCTTTACAACCCTATAAGCAACTCTATACCGAGCGTAAGGGACCTTCCATAAACTACGTGGTTTATATGGAGGGGGGAGGGGTGAACCTAGTGTCACACAATAGTAAAAAATATAGGAAAAGTCGAACAAACGGCCCCCCCCAGCGGGGGCGCCCCAACAATCGCCATAAAATGAGTTAATAAGTGATTTATGGAAGCCTCCTAAGGGCCCTTTTCATTCGGACGCCCACATATAGTAAAGATAGATGAGGAGGAAACTTATATATGAAAAAAGACGATACATTTGGAGGAGTGTTCTAGAAAAAGAAAAATGTAGGAGCAGAGGGCATAAGAAAAAAATGAAACAAAAGTTAAGAGGTGGAATAAGTAATAAGCTCTAGTGAAAACGAACAAGGAAACAGAGAGATGTTAAAGATAAAAGAATAGTCAGATAATCAGAAACGATTTAAATAAAGTGATGAATATCAAATAAAATTGCTCAATATATAAATGAATTTGTTTATTTCAATTTTATTATATATAATTGGTAGAGAGGGGATGGAAGAAAAAGGACTTACTGCAGGAAATAATGAAACAGTCATAGGAAGATGGATGAATTTGGCAAAAGAAGCGTACGTAAAAATCATCGTGCAAAAGAAATGAGGTTGAAATGAAGGAAGGATTCAAAGAATGGCAAAATACGAAGTTGGATGAGGAAAAAGTGCAATATTAATTTAATCAATATGAGAGAAAAGTGAGAAAGAAGAAAGAACATACTAAGTTAAAGAATGACGTAGACTGCGGAAGGTAGCAGAAGTGAAATGTGAAGAAATAATTATATAGGAGAATTCAAGAATTATGATAAGGAAATGTCAAAGATGTGGAGCCATAGGAGGTTAAGGAAGAGTATGAGGTAAACAAGTATATGTCGAGGACAATAAACTAGGTATACCATATAAAGTACAACTGAAAGGAAGAGGAGGAAATTGTTGAATGACGAAATTCCGAGGAGTAAAACCACTGCTTGATGAGAGTATATGGTCGGTAATAATGATATAAGTGGAGGAAAGGAGGTAATGGAGAAATAAAAAGGTTGGCATGCGAAGAGAAAGGATTATAATAAGGGACATATGAATATAACAAGCAAGAGGAGTGTAATGGCGAAGAGAAGAGGAAAGAGATTGTAATGATAATTAACGTTCTCACTATTCTTTTCCATTTTCTCTAATAACCTTAATTACCATATCGCGTCACGAACTAACTTTCATTCTATAAGCTTTCTGCAATGTTCTCAACCGTCCATTAACAAGGACCAAACTTCTGCAACTCTGACCAACACATTCTAGGAAATTGGTCACTGTTCGGGGTGTTAATACGCAAAGTCGGTTACGGCCCTGCGCGTAATTTGAACATTTCTGCGACTCACACACACACACACACATGATAGTAAATCTCGTGAGAGCATGTGTGTGTGTGAATGTATGTACACGCGCGCGCACGATTCTCTATCGTGAAGGAGGAACATCTATTACTCCGTACATAGGCCAGCGGAGGTGGAATCGTTGAGGGTGGGTGCGGGCAAGGGTAGTCGAGCGGCAAATTGTCCGCCATCTTACCCACCTTATACCTTACCTCACACTAGCGTCGTAACCCACTGCTCCTGCTTCTCACTCCAACTTATTCTCTCTTACTTCTTCTCTCACTCCGCCACTCTTTCCAGTCTCACTCGACTCTGCCGCCTCACTGCCCCCGCCTCGAAAGCTTTAGATTACCTACCCCTTATAAGCGCTCGTGTTGCCCATTTATTACCACGACTGCTGCGACTACCACGAACCAGACCGCCTTCCTTCCTTACTTCTGCCTCCCATCCTTTCCTTCTAACCTTCTTCCTTCCTATCTTCCGTTTCAGAGAAGCTCTCTCGTTATACCTTTAACGTTCGCCCACTGTGCAAGGATCACAGGAAAGCGACTTGAAGCAGCTCAAGGAATTCGATAGGTCGACATTACCGAAGGAGATTAGTTGACATTGAGGTAATTGCGCCTTGTGTCGCGTATCGATCTTCAGAAGGAATACGAAGTACAAGGAACGTTTTCCTAATCGGTTATTTGATAGACTACATCAGTAGTTCAAAGACGATTATCTTGGGGATGATCTAAATGCGATTGTGCAATTGTCTAGCATCTTTACAGATGATTGACAAAGGTACTAGTATTAATGAATCCCTGACTAATATATTAAATGTTCCAAAAGAATATAAATCTGAAAGAACTGGGACATGCTTATTACGGTGTCCCTTACTTTTCGAAATGATTTTTTTTTGCTCCCAGTGGCGAGTTTCATTTCGATGACCGAAAAAATGATTTTCTACCAATTTTCGACAAATTTTGTAATATTCACCCCTAGCACACACCTTGCTAAGTTTTCTATGTGATTCACGTAAAAAAAGGGGGGAAAAAACGAAAAATCTATATAACTTTCCCACTCTGAAAAAAAAAAGTTTGGTTGATTTAAGAAAAATTTGGATGGATCAAACAAATAAATACATTGCTACATGTCCAATCAAATGTTTGGTTGATTTAACCAAATTTTTTGGTTAACCCTTTGAGGGGCATATTTTTCTGATGGATGAATTTTGGAAGTCATAACTGATTTTAAGGTTTTTGGGGTCGCTAATTACGATTCCGGAGTCAGATTTCGGAAATTCAAAATGGCGGAACCAATACGGCGGCTATTTAGAGCCAAATTCGTGGTTTTTTGTTCGATCGGCGGGAAACCAAATGTATGGGAGTTTTTGAGGTCGCTGATTACGATTCTGATATCAAAGACACAAAATTCAAGATGGCAGATACAATATGGCGGCTATTTT
>CAKNXH010060652.1:33630-77893 GCA_932178445.1 Andricus quercusramuli
AATAAATTTTGGGAGAAACAAAATTTGGGTGAACTGAGACCTTACCTCCTATTGCAAAAAACACAATCTAATCTTGTAGCAAGATAATTTTGTTTGCATAAAAAATATATTCACGCGGTTCAAGACAAAGCATGCAAGAGCACATTGGGCGCATACTTTTCTCCTATTTTCATTATGAGAGCCTTCATCAGCATGGCTCATTTTACAAATTATTTTACTGTGATGGAATATGCAAGTCGTTCAGAGAAAAAGGGGTTTGAAACAAAATCTTCATGCTCTTGCGTGTTTTATTTTGAACCACGTGAATATATTTTTTATACACAAAGAAGTATTTGGCTGCAAGATTAGAAGGACTATGTCGCAAAAGGATAATGTTTGCTGCAAAAAGATTCTTTCTGAGACAAATGAATGGCCCAGTAACCTTTAATTTAAGAGAAAATTCCATTTTTATCAAGATTCATTCATTTGATACAAGAGGAAATTCCTCTGAATGCGTTAAATAATTTTTTGATTGTGAGTATGAGAACATAAATATCAAAATGTCGATATCTCGCATGAGGAAGCAGCTAGGATTTTGATTTTCTCAGATTTCGAATCCATAAAAAATATATCAACTTCATGTGAAAACTCGATTTTTCATCCATTTTTGTCAAACATTTTCCTTCAGGACTACCGTGTTTTGCCAATGAGTCCGGTACATGGCAAAATAACTTGAATATTATCCTCACCACATTTTTATGTTCGGCAAAAATTTGAAAGAGAATACAGATAAAAACTACTCTTGAAAATATTACTAGTTGTTGATAGATTATTAGTATCTTTTGACTTTCTCAATTCGATGGGCGTGAAAAATATATTTTTTGGAACAATAATTTATTTATTGAATAAAACCGATTAACATACTCACTTTTAATACAAAATAAGCGTCTCTAACAGAAATTGTTGTAAAAAATGCAAAAAATTGCACATTCAATGAATGTTTGACTTATATTAGTTTAAGCAAGTATTTATTTATTCATTAAAAATTGCTGGATACAATATCTTCTAATTATTCAAGCAGCTTTTACGGTAATTTAAAAAAATTCCCGAAGTTTCGTTCCACGGTGCGCTTTAGTCACTCAATAGGGAAAGAGTACGCTTTGCAAAGTTATTACTCGTAAACTGTTAGGGGTTGGATCATTTTTCGCTAGGCTTACCTAGAATTAAGTCCTCTTTCATTCATCTTATTAGAACTTTGTCGTGTGACGCCAATGAAACGAACTATTTCCGAAAACACGATTTTCGTATTTTCGGCTAAAAAAGAAGAAAAAACTGGTATTTTTTGTAGGTGACCCGTGCCCTAATAGGGATAGGAACCTTTTTTAACTATCTCAGAATTCAGTCGCTTTTATTCTTCCCGTGAGAATTTTTTTCTGCGACATTACTGAAACATGCCATTTAAAAAAAAACTGAACACTTGACATTTACCTGCAAATATAGGTCAAAGAGGGTCACCTTCGATAAGTGCTAACACTCTACCTATTGCAGATAGTACCATGTTCTTTTTCCTTCAAATTACAGGTATTTACATCTTTCTTAATTCAAACAAATAAACAAACAAAAAACGAGTCATTTTTTTGATGCACAAGAAAGCAAAAATCCACTAATACATGATAATTTGCACCTTTTTCATAAGAAATTGGCGTGTTGCAGGGCAAACCCTTTGTCATAAAACCTAACCTGTTATTGTACACCCTAAAATGAACACAGTCAGAGAAAAAAATGTATTGCCCCAAACATCACTGGATTTAAATTAATTTTTTCTACCAGATGACTGGACTAACTCGTAAACCGCAAGCGTCGCAATGAGAGTGTAAGCCGCAAACCAGCGAGTGCTTCGAGAACCTCATTTCAAGTAGAGTTGAAAAAAGATTTCAGTTAGGCTTCTGTTTTAGGTTTAAGTTACAATATTCACGATATATCAAAATTTCAGTTTGAAAAATGCTGATGAACAATAAACCTGGTTTAATTCTTCATATATCTTAAAAGTAACCAAATTCATACCTTATCTGTTACACTTCCCTTTAGTTACATAGCTGCCACACTGGGGTCAGATTGACACTAGCGAAAAAAATTATTATTACATAAAAGCTAATGAATATTTTCAATAACATTTTCTTTTGGAATATCTGGAGCGGTTACTTTATTGAGTGATATAGGTTATCTGAGCAAAAATGAAAATTTGGCATGAAAAAAATGAAACATAAAAAAAAAGAGTGAAAAAATCTCAATTTTCACACAAAAATTAAATACTTCCTAATTTTTTTATTTAAAGAGCTAAAAATTGTTTTGAGTACTCTCAAAATGTAGTACTTCAAGATAGAAGAGTTGTTTTTCTGGTTCTTCAAAAAGAAATATTTAATCTGACAAACGAATGGAGGATATTTTACAAAAAATGAACTTCATCATATTTTTAAATATTCTGCAATATTTATTGTTTACAAGTAGGTTTTACACAATTCACGTACAACAATATTTAAAAACACACTGGTTTATCGAAATTAATGATAAGGATGAATTTTATTCGTTCATCCTAACCTCTACCGGGGCAGTCGTTGCAAAAGAAGAGGCTGTTTTCGTCAAGCTATGTCTACATGGACGCTAGCTCGGCATTTCACGCCGAGCTCACCGACAGAGTCCCATGTAGATACAGCTTTACAAACTGGACGAAGGCAAACGGACTATGATGTTTGGTTGAAAAGTCCATGAAAAGATGGAAACTACTTACTTTTTCAGGACAAACCATTTTCAATTTTTAACGCAGCCTCCTTTTGGACTCATTCACTTCGTCTAATGCTGCTCCAGTTTGTTGATCCCTTCCGAATAATAGGATTTGTCAAACTCTGAAAAATAGGATTTTTCATATTGTGGAAAATGTAGTAGTTCAACGGATTGAAACCTAGAGAGTATGTGGGATGCGGAATGAGTTGCAACCATAACTTTAGTAATTTTGCGGCTACAACTGCAGAAGAGTGAGCTGGTGCGATGCCACGATGGAACAGGACATTTTTTTAGACTAATCGTAGACGTTTTCTTGCAGGTCGATTTTCGAACAGTTTAATAACGATGCATACTGTACACCTGTAACAGTTTCACCCTTCTCCAAATAGTAGTAAGATATTCCCACAATCCTTATCATGTATCCATTCCATTAAAATACCTTCAGCACTGGCAATCTCACGCAGCTTTACACTTCTGTCATTCATCACCATATCATGGACTTTATCAATCGTTTCATAGAGTAATGTTTGATCAACACACAAAATTCTCTTTGATTTTTTGCAAATCACTCTATTCGCTCGATTTAAATGAAGGCCAAACACAGCGTAATATACGAATCTGGCTGAAACTGAGTGTGTGTTCCTCCAAGAGATGCTACAAACTGAAAATAACCTTGATAGGCATAAGTGGTGCCATCACTTTGCATTGCTGTCATATATAGACTGACGCTTTTAAATATATACTGCTAGCTTAAGAGAGAAATGGCAACCTCTGAATACCGGCAGATACAGCTATCAATACAAATTTATCAAATCATTCTATTTTGTATTTTTATAAACATTTAGGTCTTTCTTCGATGTGCATTATAACTTAAAATTTATTTGTGTTATTTTAAGGATATATATTTGGATATGTTACCGTTATAACGTCTACAGCTACAAAGAAAAAAGCTACTTTTATTAAACCGCTCAATTAAGTCCTCTTTGTCTGGAAAATGCTGCGTCTCAATTCAGGATCAATATGGGACTCAAAATGAGCCCAGCTTTTTCCTGTGTACTCAATTTGTATTATAGATTGTGTGGAAATTGCTATTGTTAAATTATTTTAAGGCGTCTTTCTATAAAATAATCTATTTGATTAGAGAAATGCTACTATAGACTCAAATATTACAAATTTACGCTGTAAAAGAAAAATTATTCAGAAAACAGTTTTGGCAACTAAAGACAGGTGTTTATAATGATTGAAATGATGTGAATGTTTGTTATTCCACTGGTCTATATTTTATTGCTTGTTAAAATGTCATAAAGCTTTCGTTCTCCGATGGAGAATTTCCTCAGAACATAAACTGTTTTAAATCCTCATTAACTTACTATGAATAACATGAAAAGTCCTCCGCTAGGGGTTGTAACACCTTGTAGATGGTTGGGAGGTTTAAGCGGTTGGATCAGAAAGTCAAATGGACCTCGGCCTGCATGTGTATAAATATGTATAAAAGGATCCTCATAAACGGGCTCTCCTGGGTGAAACGAAAGGATCAACAGGCGCATGTCAAATTGTGACAACATGAGTTTTGCTGGATCCCTGGGATGAGGTCCCTCTTGGACCTACATCCAGTTTGAAATCAAGACGGGAATGGCCCACGGCCTACGGAATAAGTGTTCTGCTCAATGTGGGCTTCCTTTCAAACCGCGGGTGTAGAATGACCGTGCCCGTGGCACTTTGGTGGCTAGGGGTACAAAGGTTTCTAACTGCCTCTCGGGTACATCGAACGACCTACCTGAGAAATCATTCATACACTTAGACAAGGGGCTTTGCAGCGGCGGACCTCTTATTTCTCTAGCTGCTCAAAATGAGTACGACACACAAACATTTAAAAGAAGAAGGAAGAAGTAAGGAGACGTAGGAGGGAGAAGGGATTCGGCCCGAATGGGTCTAACATAACCTTTTTCTCTCAATCTGTTTCTTTGGGTAAAAAAAACTAAGGCGGAGGCTGTGCCCCTGGCTCTACAAAGAGGCACAAGCCAGCCTAGTAGCTGAAAAACAGAGAGTTGTCGGGGACAGAGCTGACAGCTGCCCAGAGGACTAACTTGTAGACGGATACGAGCTAGCTGGACTAGTTGCTCCCTGCTGAGCAGTTTGAGCTCTTGAGGGAGGTCACATGAAGGGTACTTAAATGTGTGTCCTTAAAACAGAGGCCAAAATACAAAATCACCTTCTGCAGGAAGGGGTTTCAATGTTTGTCGCAGCCGACCTATCGGCTGAAGCTTGGCTATAAAATACAGTGGCCAAAACAATGTCCTGGGAAGATAAGACCCCAAAGTGGGCGAGGTTGAATTGCTTCGAAAAATGCTGAGGGCTACGGCTTGAATCCCAGGTGAGCTGGAAGATCCGTCTGTGGTCGTTCGGTTTGGCGCTTGGAAGGTATCAAACCCTTACAAAAGACATCCTCCTGGCGGATCGTCATGCATGATCGGCCTCAGGGAGTGAACACAACGAAAAGTCTCAAACAACTCAAGCTCGTGCAGATTCCTAAGTCCCGATGAGGGCTCTTGTGGTTCTTAACAACAGTCCCTTCTATCACCTTGGACAGGTCAACTTTAGGTTGCCGGTCAGCGGTCAGACCCAACTGACTGCTGCCAGCCTGATCATTTCCAGAATTAACTTGCATCACTGCAAAGGCGCCTTTGGGGTTCTGCAGAGGGGTATTGCTTTAACGCACACAGGTATCTCACTAATACAAGAAACTTGGTCAGTTCGAGATACGATGAGGGGATTAGGTGGGGCGGGGGCTGGTTTTTGTTACAGGAACTCCAAGGCGGCTAAACCAAGGGCCTGCTTACTGGCAACGAGAGTCAACATTGTCCCGCTGCTAGAACTATGTTCTAGAGATCTGATGGTGATAGCCACAGATGTTATAGGAATGGGATAGTTAGTCATGAAATCGGTCTACTTTTATGTGACAGCGAGAACAACCCATCAGAGATAGTATGTATGATTGTGGAATACTGCAAGGTAAGGGCAATCTTTCTTCTGTGGAGGTACGATTCTGACTCCCACCATACTTTGTGGGGTAGCAAGGACACCAAATGGAGAGGGAATAATCTATTGTAATATTTTATTACGTGTGATTCAGATATTCTCAACACGGAGAGTACCCCGAAGTTTCAAAACTCAGTCAGGGAAGAAGTCATTTACATCACTCTCTGTACCAACAGTTTTAGAGACAAAGTTAAGAAGTCAAGAGTATCAGACGAAACCACTCTCTCAGATCACTCACAGATAGAGTTCGAGTTGAAATTTAACAAACCCGCGGGTCCTGGGTGTGACAGAAATCCAAGACGAAGGGACTGAGATCAGTATTCCACTGAACTTAAGAGTGCACTCTCATAGGTATCCAGGTCAATTAGAGATTTGGAAACCCTGTATGTGGCAGCGATTACTTTCAGGGAGGCCATCAAAGCTACTTTTGGAAGAATTTGTCGAACTACAAGAGTCCGAAAGGCTAAGAAGACAAACTGGTGGAACGGAATATTCGAAAAACTTTGCATGGAAACCAGAGAGAGGTTTAGACGTACTAATACTTTTGCACAGACATCGGAAAAGGGACAAGCGCGGACAGACTGGAGCAGTTACTCTCTCGAAATCCGGATGCTATTCTCGAAACTCTAAAGTTGTCCGACGGAGGATAATCAGTGTCGGACGAGGAGACCTTGGCTGACATGATCAAGGCACATTTTCCGGGCTTTAGAAGGTCTAAGGGCGACCAGCTCACCATACTGTTACCCTCTCTAGGTTCAGGTAGTTTCTGAAGTCTTTTAGTGCATATGAGTCTTCTGTTCCGAATCGCATATACCCAGTCTTCTTACAGAAGGCTGGAGATGTCATAACAGGGCCGCTCATGAGACTTTTTAGAACTATTCTGAGGCAAGGATTTTCGTTCAATCAGCTTTACACCTTCCCTACCAAAATGGTGAAAAGACTTGTAGATAGATATATATATAGACCCAATCGAAGCACAAATAAAGCAGAAAGGCTACGCGATTAGAACCTTTATGAACATTGGAGGAGCCTTCAACTACATCTCTAGAGAGGTGCTCAGGGCAGCCATAATTGCACATGGTGTGCCAACTTTAGTCGTTGAATGGATCTGATACGTGCTGAGTTACAGTTACCTATGGTAACAACCACTAAGGGTGATACCACTTCATGTGGAACTATCTACTTAGAATTTTCTCAGGGAGGCGTTTTATCGTCTTTGTTGTAGTGCTTGGTGGTGGGTGAACTGTTTTATCCACTTACGAGTAAGGGCTACCATGCTATAGGCTATGCGGAAGTCATACTTGTCATCGTGCGCGGCCAGAAAACCGACTAATATGAAAGTGGTTGTATTCACCATACGGTACAAGTGTTGAACCACGAGTACATTAAAACTAGGTTGACAATAACTGGAAATCACACAACGAGCTGAATATCTAGGATTCATCCTAGATCAGAAGCTCTTAGAAAACGAGCACCGGGAAATTTGTCCACTGTGAAGTCTCGACTAAAAAGAATCAGGGGAGTGGTTCTGAAAGACGTTACTGTTGCTTCAAAGCCCACACACACGGTGGCATTTGGAGCACTAACAGGGTTAGAGCCCCTCCATCTGACCATTAAGGCCATGGTTTCAAGGACAGCCTGGAGATTAAATATGGTGAACGGCGAAAGGATCTCGATGGAATTGCGGATATCAACCGATATGGCGAGTAGACCAACCTGCGCATGTTCGGGAACGGAAAGCCCACTCGCTCTTTCTTCGAAAAGAAGTATCATATTGGCATATCCATGAGAGAGGAATGGGTTAACGGTGAGGCTCACCTGCCGAGCGATGGGGGCAACTGATTGATCAATGGCTCTCAAGAATAAGAAGGAAGGAATCTCTTTTAGGTCCTGCACCACAGCCATAAAATCTGAAATTATGGCCGTACTCTACTGCGCCTATAAGGCACAGGAGTATAGCAACAGAAAAAACATCAACATCTGCTTAGCCAGCAGAGCTGCTATGATGGCACTGAACGATCTATCGACGGAAAATCTAGTGACTCTATTTTGAATCCCTGGACACCGTGCCATAATAAATTTTCGAGCAAGCTAAACAAACTAACAGTAAGAGAAAAGTTCAATACATAGTCCCAAATCAGTTTAAGGCATTTCCAGTAGGTAAGTCACTGAAGAAATCAACAGTTGGCTGACCGAAGAATATCAGAGGGAATGGAGAATAGCCACTAGCTGCAGGCAGGCCAAAAAACGTACGAGTTCAAATGAAAACCCTAATCGAGCTGAGGAAATACGCAAGCTCAGTAGGAACGAAGTCAAGGTCCTAACAGAAATGCTAAGATAGGGCTTGTAGATAGCCCCTTCAGTCGAATATGCAAATAGGAAGATAAGACAGCTATTCATATTCTTTATCATTGATTCGCGATAGAGGGAAAGCTTCTAGCACTCATGGGCAGCAACCGTATCAGTGAGTCAGACATATCGACAAATAGCGTGGCTGCGGTCCTCGCCGTATGTAGAGTGCTTTAATGTCACGCATGGGCCTAAAAGGTGGTGCAACGGGATTACCCAAGCGTCAGGGGCTCTTGTGGTCTTAACCCCAACAATAATATCAATAACAAGAAAAGTATATGAGATTTTATGTATTTTCACTTGACGATGTTTTTTAATTCTAAACGAAATCTCACATAGCTTAATATTAACTGCACTAACATTCAATGAAAAAGGCGGTATCAACTTTTACTTCCTTATTAAACTTGAACCTGGATTTCAGAAAACTCTATTTGCACCTTCCAAAAAATGATGCCACACCGTGGTTTCGGATGATAGGAGCCGCGAGGACGAGAGGGGAGGAAGTCCCTGGTAAGCTGGTCACTTATGCGTGAAAAATCAGTAGCATGGGGATAAGGCGCTGCGCTGTACCCTAACGGCCTAGCTGGATGACTGTGTCGCGCTGACTCACATTGCGTCAGTTTACTCTCAATGTTCATACGGTCCTGATGTTTACGAATGGCCTTGATGTTTATGTGAAAAATTTCAGCTACATAGAACATTCCTTCAAATTTTCGTTTTCTGTAGTTTTTTTCTGGCGCTCAGAGTTCTATTGTGTAGAAAAATGAATTTATGGTTATTATCAAGTGAATGTATCACAAGAGATGTTTTTCTTTTGTCTTTTTTTACGATCATTAATATGTTTCCTGATACTGACTCTGACATATTTTTATTTTTAGAGAAATACTTGAAAGGATCTTTTTCGTATGTAAAGACTACTTTCACTTGGTACTGACTATATAATCTTTTGCAAGCTTTAGAGGGTTATTTAATATATGGAAACGACAATCTTGCAATCTCAGCTTATTTATTTTTATCATTATTATTAACTTGAGAGTTATTTGACCTGTCTTTAGTGTTTGTATTCTACTTTCAGTAAACTTTCTATGTTTTTTTCAGGATAATTATTATATCAAATATGGAGCAGTAGATCAAATAATCTATTGGTAGGCGAAAAATCATTTTGTGGTGTAATTATAAAAACTAAATTAATCCAAGTCCAAAAATAAACTGAATTTGGAAAATAGTTAAGGCTTCACTTTCGGAGCAGGTGAAATCAAGAAAATGGTTGATAATACTTAACTTTTTGATGGAGTTTTCCAGCTGAATTTAATACTTGGTTGATAATAAGATTTACCTCTACTTGAAAACAAAAATTCCTGAAAAACACACATATTCATTCTAATTTTTAATGGTCGGCAAAGCAGACATTCTGACTAATTCAGCGGACATCTGCGTGTGTTGTCTGCATCAAGTAGAATCACAACGAATAATAAGTCATACCACAACTATCACGATTTTGAATTAAAAGACCTTCTACTTTCTGCTGCATATGTTTGAAAGTAAATTTTCCAATGGAAAAAATGCCAAAGAATCAAGTCATCACATTTCTACATCCTAAGATCTCTATTTCATGAAAAGACCGGCAAAATACAGATTGTTAGAAATAATTTCATTATTAAATCGTTGGCCACTGAATTTATTTCGTAAAAATTTCTTCTCATTTACAAAGCAATTTCAAGTAGCCAGAAATGGGTGACCCAATGAAGTAAGGTTTTCCATTGATGAACAGTGAAATATCCTAGATTTAAATTAAAAAAGTTATGATGTTTTTCAACCAAAATAATAAATTTTCATCTAAATATTGGAATTTCAACATAAGGTATAGGCATCCGAGTCATTGGAACGGTAATATACAAAATACTATTTTTCTGGGTATATATGGTGTAAACTGCGTGGGATTATGATGCACGGATATCTATTCCTTTCGTTTTCTAAATATGGTTCAATATTTGAAAAATCCAGTTCCTATATATGGGATGATTGACATTTATAAAAATATCAGGATAATCTGGACCTAGTTTTTCTCCAGGCAAGAGGAGCACCCCAGCTAAGTAGCGAAAGCAATTAAAGGATTACCACTATCACTAGAGCCACAGCGTTTTTTTGTTTTTGTGTCAAGAGTGCAAATGACTCGATCTGTGATCTCAAAATTACCATCGTAGCTACGCGCACAATCCTTCTGGCTGATTATCGGTACACTTATTGATCGTAGTTCCCCAGAATATAAATTTGTGGTTCTGAAATCAGGCAGTGGAGACATGTTTAATATATTTTCTGAGAAAAAAAACTTGAATCAGAGAAAACATACTCGATTGAAAGAAATGATCATATTGCATACCTCCTTAAAAATATTTCTCCAATACAAGTAAATGGTTTCATCTAAATCAATAGTATGAAATTATTGTTGCAAATAAAGATTTATTTCAGTCAGTAGAATGTTAACCATAATTGAAAGAACGTTGTTATCCATGTCAAGAAATAAGAGATTCGTGTTTAAAAACGAGGTAGTTGATATAGTTATTTTAATAATTTATTTAATGTTGTTATTCTTGTTTCGAGTGACCTTCAGGTTTCATTGGTAATCAAATGATTTCCGCCCATTGCTCATTCTCCTTGAAGGTTCCTATCTGTTTTTGAGTTTCAGGCGCTTTCCTTTTCATTGGAGTGGGGACTCAGGTAGTAGTATGAAGCTTCTTTGTTGAGCAGACTTGAACCTTGCTCCTGGCTGTTCTGTTTTCAATCAAGGTGTAGATCGATAATTCAGTGAACGATCGTGGTCGTAGCTTCCAGAAGCTACATCTTTGCCAAATTTACAAAACAACCAAAACCTTTTTTTTTGGTGCAAAAGGAATGCTTTGATAAATAGGCTCAGAAACTCATATCTCGGATGAAATCGTTCAAGGTATTTAGAAGTTTTTTTAGTCACAATGGTGATAAATTGTCTTGTTCCTTTTCGTCGACTTTAACATGACCAAACATGATTCCCATCGCTACCCTACACCAGTCCGTCATTATTTGAACAAGTTAAATGTGATTTTAAATCAGGGAAATATTTTCTCCAAACAAAGTAAAGCTTATCAGCTGAAGTAAAAATTGTTCTTAATTGGTATATTTGATTCCTTGATTCAAAGGGCGACATATTGTGCAAAATAAGCTTACAATGTGGAAAATATATTAATTTATTTGAAGAACCAAATCCTTCTTATAATGAAAAGACAGAAATATTCAAAAAACAGCGTACATCAGACCCGTGGCTTAGCATCTTGTGGTTAGGCATCTCGCGGTTTAGTGCGCGGCTACTGGCCCGCGTATATTATACAATATTACATATTTCAATTGTAAACGGTTTAGATTCCCCTGACTGTTTACAGTGGGATCTCCCGGACTTAGTATCAAGGCTATTTGCAGGCAACCTCCGACACTGTCATCAAACCAAGGATTTGGTGTAATTAATAAAAATAATCACAGCTTAAAGTGAAATAAAATTTTAATAACCTGCAAAAACACTACCATTGTTACAACATTTGAATAGTTGAAATACTAATTTATAGTTGTAGAATTTGCTTGAAACTTAGGTACAATGATGATAATAATCATAAGTTAATATTACTTTAATGGTAATGTTCATTTTCATTTTTGCGGGGTAAACAATAATTCTCAAAATATATCGAAGACAGTTAGTCTTGATGCTGAGAACAGAGAAATCATAGTACTATCAGGTGAAAACCCTCGATAATTACATTGTTTTTACTATAATTTCTCCTAAAGTACTGAAAGTTGCAATTCAGAAATTTACTATCAAAAGAAATATTCATTTAGAATTATCCAATTATTATGCACTAACTAAATAAACGGTTCTCCCCACGGATACCATGAATATTCAGTTTAAATCAATGTTGTTTGCACTGGAATAAATGTATAATCAAAACAAACCTGAAAAAATGTTAAATTGAAAAAATTACTTATTCCAACCAAGTGCAAATGTATTCATTTCAGAAAAGTATTTTGTTTGTTAGTAGAACAAATATTTGTTCGAATAAAGGAACTGCAGATTGTTTATTTATTTTTTTAATTGAATAGATCAATAATTACTTCAAAGAATATTTTAGAATGTATATTATTATTTACTTGCGATAATCGTATCAACTTTTAGCATAGGCTGAATATTCTTTTTCAACTCGATGAATTATTATTTATCTGGAAAAACTATTTCTATCACTCAGAGGAACCGAAATTACTTAATCCACACAAGAAGGAATTGCTTAACTCAAGTACCTTTCTTTCACTTCAAAGAATCGATTTTATTGAACTAAGGAAACATTTCTTAGGATGTGAAAAATAGATTGAAAGAAACTAGGTTCATAGTCAGTGCCTTCTTTTTATGAAAGTAATCCCGTCATCTGAAGTGAACAAATCATTGATTCAATGAAAAAAGAAATCAAAGCAACGCATTTTCTGGGATCTATGCATTTTTCCAGTGTACTATATACAGAAAAAATGCTATTAATTTGATTCCATCTCTGTCAGGCAGCGAATAAAAATATATACATAGTTCAGCCGTTCTACTCTCTAAATTTGAATCAGAAAGATTTTGCTTAATCGGTGAATATTACTTTCACCGGTGAATATATTTATCGAGGGCGTATGCGGCACCGATATTTCCCGTACACTCATATATGAAATATTCCCAAGTAGCGTGAAATTTTTATTTTGTTGAAAATCCGATATCTTTTTTGAGTAATAATGATATTTGCCTTTTTGTTTCAGGAAAACATGCGAAATACAGGAAAAATTCCAAACGGAAAGTAGTTTTCGTTCAAGAACTCTACAAAAGTTAACATCGTAAAAAAAATCAATTTTGTTGCAGAGCATTTTGCTCCAACGATCATTTGACTATCGAGATCATAATGATCTGTCAATTCGGATCACCTTGATCTTTTTTTTTGGGTCATTTGTCGGACTAAACAAAATAGCCGCCAATTTTTGGCGCCGATGTCATAACGACATAACCTAAAAATTGTATCTAACCGCGCGCAAGTGACAACTACACTGAACAGGTCATATTTTCTAATATCAGATTTCATTAATTTCTCAACTTTTCAAGTACACTGCACGATCAGAAACCATAAAAAGCTCGCATATGAGCTCAAGTACTCTAAGAACGTTAGCCATCTTGGTTTGACTTGATAGATGATCCCGCATCACATCATTATGATCTTAAAAGTCGATCTTTCATTCCGGCCAATCAAAATGCTTTTAATTTCGGTATCATTCTTGTTGCATATCAAAATAATATTGATTTCGGTATCATTTTGAACATTTTTTTTACTGTGAATTTCTTTTAAAATCCCAATTTGGGTTTTAATTCACAAATTTTTATCTGATTGGATTAACATGGAAACAACACCATACGTGGTTCAAGCGTTAAAAGAAAGAATTTAATTTTTTTTGAATTTCGAAAAAAATATTGTTTAAAAAAAATTAACAACGAAAATTGATGCAACTAACGTTTTTCCTCCAAAATGCTCGAAGAACTGTTTGAAATATCGGAAAATACATTGGAAACTTTTGGAAAAACTCTTGAGGAAAAACATCTAAAGAAACTCATAACAAAATTCAAAATCAAAAAAGTTATTATTTTGAAAATACCAAATTCACGCAGAAAAATTTATTTTTTATTTTTTTAAACGAGATATTCAAATTTTTTAACCTCATTTGGTACCCGATACAAATACTTCTTTTAGGGTCTAATAAACACATTTACCAAGTTTCACGCCTTCTCAATTATTCCAGTCTAATTTGGCTCATAATTTGGACAATTTCTGTTGCGCTGCTATACTAATGATCTGAATGACAGAGGTTTTCAAGAATAATCTGAGCTTAATAAATAAATGATATCTATAAAGTATCAATTTGAATCTTGTTATTTCTTTAATGTCAAATATAAAAAAGTCACAAGTGCATCTAGCCGAACTTATGAAAAATATTTGACTACTCATACCAAATGTCTGCACAACGAGATACTTCGTTGTTGGCAAGTATGCCGTGATTTATATTAAACTATATTTTAAAATATTTCCAATTATGCTGAAGCATTTTCCAAATAATCTGAAGTATTCGCGAATATTCCTACATATTCCCTCATATTCTAACATATTGTCCCATATATGTGAATATATTTCCATACATTCTAAGTATTTCTTGTAATCAAAGATATTCCGAAATATTGCAAAGTATTCTCAAAGATTTTGAACTATCCTTTGAAAATATATTCTTCGTACACGCAAACTTAGATATTTATTCTTTTTTTTTATTCAGTGACCCATTGATAGCTATTTGAATCAGTTAGATTACGTTGTGTGTCAGTGAGAATTCTTACTGATTTTGTTCAGTGAGCCATTTTTCACTAATTCAAATGTAGACACTAAGGCTTAAGAATGAAGATAAAGTAGTGATTTCCCAAATGAATCCCACTTGAATGTATGTATATATTTTTCAGTGGATTCAAACCATTTTACGCAATAAGTATTTAGAGAGTATTTCTATAGATTTCCTGTGCACGCGAAAAAACTTTGGATATCTTGCTACTCTCTTGTTCGATCATAGAAATTTATTCTACTTGATCTGTGGAATAAATATTTGTTTAAACATATTATTGATAACTTACGGTGAGCATGGTCCCCAACCATTAATAGTTCCTTGAATGTTTGGGAGTAAAGGTCCTACATGCAGTTTTATGTTTGTGCTAATGAAGATCTAATGTCGAAAGATGGAGAAACTATGGGCAAGCTAAGCTCATTCCAAGGCTCTTCTGAGATTTTGTTTTTATCATAGTGTGACGGTGACCAACATTGACGATTGGTAAGCCAGCTAAAATTACGAAGACTCACATATCTCCGTCAATACAATTATCAACAGTTAAAACAAGAATAGGTGACATTACACAGCCCCACAAAAAAAAAAGAATTTCATATCCCTGAACCAGACCCATGCATCCCTATGTATTTTTTATCGCTGAATCCGAATCCGAGGTCAAGAAAATTCATATACCCCAAAATTTTCAAGTGCATAGCGCATAAAATTGATTTGAAACACCCGTCCCCGCCTACCCCATAACCCAGCTAACCCCTAAAAATGACCTCTACCAAACGACAAGCAGGCTAACCTACCTACCCCTGGGATCAGCGAGTTTAGTCGCCTATTTCTTTGAGATAATTACATTCGGCACCACGATCGTGCTAACCCACGTACCCCCTAACTCACCTAACCCCTAGAAGAGAATCCTACCAAACCACAGGCAGGCTAACCCACCTAGCCCTGGGAACAGCGAGTTCAGTCGCCCCCTTTTTTTTTAAATAATTACATTCGACACCACACGTGCTAACCCACGTACCCCCCCTAACTCACCTAACCGCCAGAAAAGAATCCTACCAAACCACAGACAGGTTTACCCACCTACCCCTGGGAAGAGCGAGTTTATTCGCCTATTTTTTTGAAATAATTACATTCAAAACCACAATCGTGCTAACCCACGTACCCACTAACTCACCTAATCCCTAGAAACGAATCCTACCAAACTACAGACAGGCTAACTCACCTACCCCTGGCAATAGTGAGTTTAGTCTCCTATTTTTTTGAAATAATTACATTCGACACCACAAGCGTGCTAACCCACGTCCTTTGAACTTAGGGGTAGTTTCTTTTAACTCTTTAGGGGTAGCTTATTAGTATTACGTTTGACCCAGGATACTTACCGTCCAGCGCCGATTTTCATGAAACTTGGCACAGGGGTAGAGTGAAAAAAAACAGGTGTAGAGTTTCGAGTAAACTCGCTGTTCCCATGGTAGGTGGGTTAGCCTACCTGTAGTTTGGTAAGATTGGTTTCTAGGAGTAAGGTGTGTTAGCGAGTACGTGGGTTAGCACGCTTGTGGTGTCGAATGTTATTATTTAAAAAAAAAACAGGCGACTGAACTCGCTGCTCCCAGGGGTAGGTGGGTTAGCCTTCCTGTGGTTTGGAAGGATTCGTTTCTAGGGGTTAGGTGAGTTAGGGGGTACGTGGGTTAGCACGCTTGTGGTGCGGAATGTAATTATTTCAAAAAAATAGGCGACTAAACTCGCTGTTCCCAGGGCTAGGTGGGTTAGCCTGCTTGTCGTTTGGTAGACGTGGTTTTTAGGAGTTAGGTGGGTTAGCGGGTAGGTGGAGAGGGTTGTTTCAAATCAATTTAATGCGTTATGCACTTAAAAATTTGTATAATTCGATTGATTAAGATGGAACAACTATGCTCGTTGCTTAATCTCATTTTCACCCCATTCAAGGGGGTTTTTTTGGCTCTAGCTAAAAATTTTCGGGATATATATGAATTTTTTTGACCTCGGATTCGGATTCAGCGACAAAAAATACATAGGGATGCATGGGTCTGGTTCAGGGATATGAAATTTAATTTTTTTTGTGGGGCCGTGTTATTACTCCTGCACACTTATGTTTAAACATATTTTCTTTACATTTTTTGTCATATTCATACTTCTGAATATTTACAATGAAGGGAACTTTGGTTATACGCACTCGTTTGTTTTCATCCGGCCTTAGAGCAATTAGATGGAAGGGGATAAGTGTCTAAGAACTGCCCTCTTCGACGAAAAAGGTATAGATCTCGAAACCATCAAAGTACGTGGGTTGGCTTTCGCAGATGACAAGATTGTTATGGAGAATCAGTCGAAGACTTGCAAAGAATGTTGAATAAACTTAATACAAAAATGAAGAACATGGACCTCAAAATTAACGTGAATAAAACGAAAGTCATGGTGTTTGAGGGAAAAAGTGAGAAAACAATATACAACATTGTCCTAAATGATGTGAGATTAGAACAAGTTGACAAGTACGTATATCTAGATAGTCTATTCACTAGCGACGGAAAAATAGATGGGGAATTAGATAGGCGCATAAATAAGGGTAAGAAGGTTATCGGTAGAGCAGGGCCCATCCTCGCAAATAAAAACATATCAAAAAAAGCTAAAATGGCCATACATAATTCCATATTCGTACCAACTGTACTATACGGTAGCGAGGCATGGACCCGTCAAGAAAAGGACAGGAGTAAAATCAACGCAATCGGTATGAAACCTCTGCGCATAATATGCGGAAAAACACTGATGGACAAAGTCCGAAACGAGATAATCCTCAAAGAATGTGGTACAGGAGAGACGCTAGTTGACATATGGGAAAGAAATCAGTTAAGATGGTTCGGACATCTTGAAAGAATGAAAGATGAACGACTGACGAAGCAAGTATATAAAGGTAAAGTAAATGGCAGAATGCCCAGAGGTAGACCGCCGAAAGAATGGTTAGAATCTGTAAATGAAACATTAATCCGAAGAGACATAAGAAGTCATAGGAACAGGAGAGCTTGCATGAAGAAATGCATGGACGTAAAGGAAGCTAGAGTAGTATGCCAGGACAGAAAAGTGTGGCGACAAATAGTTTATAAACAGAGTGACAATAGAGTGAATGATGCCTGAAACAAAGACCTTGGATACCAATGGGCCCAAGTGGGGAACCATACATAACAATTTTGTGAGGCTCCTCACTTGGGGTGATCGCTAGAGAGATTGATCAGCAACCTGGGTCGGAGCAGTGTTGCGGAGTGAACGTGTCATTTGAATATTATTATTATTATTAATATACCATTAAGCTATTTCCCTTTCGGGGTAGGCGTGACTTGCTCGGTTGGAAAGTAGTGGGATAGGTATATAGGTGTAAAGTAGGTCGTTATATGGTATAAGGTAGATACGTATATAGGTATATGTGTTATGGTATAGATATTTTAGATTGATCTGGAGTTTTCGTGTTATTTATTCAAATAACACGTCCACTCCGCAACACTGCTCCGACCCAGGTTGCTGATCAATCTCTCTAGCGATCACCCCAAGTGAGGAGCCTCACAAAATTGTTATGTATGGTTCCCCACTTGGGCCCATTAGAATCCAAGGTCTTTGTTTCAGGCATCATTCACTCTATTGTCACTCTGCTTATAAACTATTTGCCGCCACACATTTCTGTCCTGGCATACTACTCTAGCTTCAATAACACGAAAACTCCAGATCAATCTAAAATATCTATACCTAACACATATATACCTATATACCTATCTACCTTATACCATATAACGACCTACTTTACACCTATATACCTATCCCAAACTACTTCCCAACCGAGCAAGTCACGCCTACCCCGAAAGGGAAATGGCTCAATGGTATAATAATAATAATAAAATAGATTTGAAGTGAAATTTTCGGAATATATGTTAGGAAATATTTCAGCTAAATTAGTCAGTTGGGATGATAACATTTTCCTTTTTTAAATTGTTGCATGTGAGGCGAAAGGAAATGTTTGTCTTTTGTAATCTAACTTTATTTCCAGTGTTAAATGATCTGACCTTATTTATGAAGTGCGGGTGTAATAAATGGTTTCGTAAGCAAAGGTTTATATGATTTTTATAGATGGCTATGAACGCTTGAGCAACTAAACTGATATTCTAAACTAAAAAATGTTATAATTTTTTGTATATGTTCAAGATTATTACTCAATTATTATTTTTCCAGTTTTGAAGCTCTCAGACGAAGGTTATTATTTATATCAGCTTATGAGGAGACGCACGTACTACGTCATTTCACATGCCGAATTCAGTACATTGGATTGGAGTCATGCACGGAAGACGTGATACGTTCAGAGTTTTAGGATAGAGAGTCTGAGAAAGTATCATTTTTCATTTTAAAAACAATGAAAAGCATATCACGCAGAAAGGTAAACAATTCCTAAAATATGTATCATGTACTTTGTGAATGAGACTATTTAGGCATATTAAATTAGTTATTTTTAAATCCTAAATTTCATCGGAATATTTATAATTTGCTATAAACGTAGTATGATAAACGTTATGAAAAAATGTTGTTGTACAAGAATCCAAATTTGATAGATTTGAAAATAATCAAAGCGATTCACAGTGGGCTGGGAGACCACCGAAAGTGGCCAAAAGTCAAATTTTTTTTGGATTGATATGAAACTTGGTATAAAGGTGTTTTTAAGGGCGCTGATTTCGAATTTGACGTCAAAATTGATAAATTCAAAATGGCGGATCCAATATGGAGCCTGAAATTTCTGAATTTTTACTTATTCATATGAAACTTGGTTTAAGGAGGTTTCTAAGGTCGCTGATATCGAATTTGACATAAAAATTCATATATTAAAAATGGCGGATCCAATATGGCCTCTGAAATTTGCAAAATTTTACATATTCATATAAACTGGGTGTGAGGGTGTTTCTGAGGTCGCTGATTCCGAATTTGACGTCAAAATTCATAAATTCAACATGGCGGATCCAATATGGCACCTGAAATTTCTAAATATTTACTTAATTATATGAAACTTGGTGTAACGAGGTTTCTGAGGTCGCTGGTTTTGAATTTGAAGTCAAAATTCTTGAATTCTAAATGGCGGATCCAATATGGCGCCTAAAATTTCGAATTTGCTTTCTCAATTTGTATTTGTATTTTTACATATTTTTATCAAACATTGAAATGAGTCCTCTTGTCTCTCATTAAATATCTCCGTCCACGTCAAACTCTTCTTCATCGGTTAATTCAAGTTCGTCTAAGTGCAAATTTAGAAATGCCAGATGCCATATTGGATCAACCATTTTTAATTTATGAATTTTGACGTCAAATTCGAAATCAACGACCACCGAAATCCCCTCATATCCAGTTTCATATGTATATGTAAAATTTTAGAAATTTCAGGCGCCATATTGGATCCGCCATCTTGAATTAATTAATTTTGAAGTCAAATTCGAAATCAGCAACCTGAAAAACCCCCTTATACCTAGTTCCATATAGATCGAAACAAAAATTTGACTTTTGGCCACTTTCAGTGGTCTCTCAGCCCACTGTGAACGCTCAACTTCATTCACTAATATCTTCGTCAAATGTCAATTGTGGCAGACGGTGGCAAATAACCTGATAGTCAACATCATAATGAACATAAAAGCACTATAGAACTTCAGATACCAGCTGTAACCTCGGGGAACTTTTGATTAAAAAATTGTCTATTGCTGTGAATTCCTTGAATGCATGAGTACAAAGTGAGAGGATTCAAAACCGAGCTAAAATTTGGATTTATTTTCTATACCGTAATTATTTATGACTACTCTAATAAGCAGCAATAATTGTAACATTTTGGTTCGTAACATTACGAACGAATTTTTCAAAGATTTTCTTCAAAAAACAGTAAAAAAAAAAGAAACATTTCTTCAATTCATAACGCTCTAGAATTAAGAGGACTAGTTGAAATATCATAAAATTCGGTGAAAAGTTTCCTCAACTCATCTATATTATGAAAAATAATTCTTCCATTAATAACTGTGAAGTTGACCTTCGGCCACTTTTGGTGGTCTCTCAGCCCACTGTGCGATTGTTATATCTACTTTGAGCAGATACATATTCCAATAATTAAAAAAAATGAATTAACATTATATGTATAAAATGAAAAAATAAAAAGTAGCCACCGATATAGGAAGAGCACCCACTACCTATATCGACTAGGAGTATAACAAAGTTCTGTATTTGACTGCAGTCCATTCCATCTATTATATCTGCCAAGTTGTAACTTCCAGCTTTCCTTTTAACGAAGTTTTCTCGTAATCCTTCTGGACTATTGTTACTTTCGCTCTTCTCTTAAATTAATTTGTATAAAAACGGACTTTAGACCACTGTTACAAGGTTTGATTGTACCCATTTTCTGCAAAAAATATTGTACATTTATAGATTGAACCTTGGCGTTCATTTATTACGACCAGTTGTTTGTTATACTAATATAAAGAGTACCAATCAAATGTCTTCTAATGGGCTCAAATTCTGAGACTAGTAAATTTTTAAAACTAAGAAAAATCGAAACCTTTCAAAGAAATAAACCCATAAACAAAATCCCAAGAAGTCAAATCATCTTACAGAAACGATTCAACACTATCCAAAGTCAGTTTCATTGTTAGCAGAGCGTGGAGACGAAAATGGGTTCCCTCTACTCTGGATAATCTTCTCGATTCATTGCTCTGTATACATCAGAGTGTCTCTCCTGTTGAAAAAAGTAAGTACGGTCGATAAAACGCTTCCCAGAAGAAAGACCCTCTGGGAGGAATGGGTAGTCTCTCGTCTCTGAGGAGTTGGGGGGTTGAAGGGTGGGATTGGAGACAACAGGAGAAGGTGGGAGAGGGTGAACAGGATTCGTGGACGCGTCGCAAAAAGAAGGTTCAAGTAGTAGATGGCACTCGCAATGTAAAGTTTTGCGTTCTGCATCCGCAGGATGGAGGAAGTGCTGAAGCTGGTGGAGGCAGTGGAGCTAGAGGAAGAGGTGCTGGAGGTAGAGGTGCTGGATGTAGAGGTGGAATAGTTGACGGGTGGTTGCTTCAGCCCTGTTCTCGTTCGTTTCCTACCAATTCGCTGGTAAAGGACTCTTTGGGGGAAGGGAAGATTTCAAGGGGTTTGGGGATGAAATTGGCGTTGCAGAATCGTGGGGGTGAAAACGGAACGGAGGGCATGCAAGCTACTATAGCGGCGAAGTGAAGAGTCAGGTGGATACAAGAGGTGAAGGAGGGTGCAAATAATAACAATAATCATATTTCCCGGGAACATGGCCGCTGAAACAGGATGGCTGGGTTTCCGGCGGTGGATGAGGCGACGCCACCGCGGCAATGGCGGTGGAAGAGGGTTCCGGAGGGTGGTGGGTTATCATAATATTACAAACCGCCGCCACAGGGCCGTATCTATATAATACACGTACCTAACACGTACTAAGACCCCAGCTCGATTCGCGCGAATCACCGTATCCGGCAATTGTCGCGTCGCTCGTTCCACGGTACAAATACTGCAGAACTAACACGAACAATCCTGAAACCACCCCTTTGCACATCTACGGTTGAATACTGCGACCGCGAATTGTCTGATTTTTACCCATGCCACTCGTTCAGTGAGGATCCTTTCTGGTGTTACCTGTCTATGCATGGAAAAATAATTAGCAATAAATTGTTTTTCAGCGGGATGCGAGACAATGTTCGGTGGATTTTTTTGTGTGGACAATACAGAACGAGAGACGGTGGATGAAGTTGAGTATTTATTCATAGCGGAGAGTCATTTATAGAGATGGCGGTTGTTATTGTTGGTATACTGTCGAGCGTTCAATTAAAAAGTCGGGCTGTTAGAGGGATAATAATCACGGATGTGATGAATGTAAAGTTTAGTTAATTTAGGATGTGTTGAGATGAAGAAACTGAGAGCCTTACTTTTTATCAACTTTAGGAAAAAGATAAACTGGTTCTTTATTTCCTCTTTCTTTCAATTTTACAAGGGAAAGAGTGATAAAGGTAACCAGGTACTACAATTGTAGAGCTATCAGATACTAAATAATGCAGGCAAAATATTTACCAAAAAAATCTATTAGCAAGATCTATGGTTGGCTTCTGAGAGCAATAAAAACAACATATGATGGTAGTCAAGTGAGTGCAAGGGTAAATAGATAACTGAGTGATTCTTTTGGTACAGTTTTTGGGGTTATTGGACTGAATCCAAAACTCTCAATTCTGCATGAAAGCTACATCTTTTAGCACTTCATCCTTATTTTCTGTTTGCCAAAAATGATTCTTCTAGGAGTAGCGGAATATTTATGAATTTTTTAAATTAATTTTCAATTATAAAAAAAATCACCCGATATTTAAAAAGGCAATATGAATGATAATTTTCTGAGAAAAAAGCCGACTTTGAGCGTCAATAATTGAAAATTACTTCAAAATATTGATAATTACTCCACTAGACTAGAATTTGAATCTAAATAATTTATCTGAAAAATATAATCATATGTTCTTATTTTCTCCAATTTTTAGCAAAGAATGTCGTACTGTGATATCCCGATATTTAATTTTTACTTTCAGTTGATAATTTATACAGAATATTGGGTAGACTGATCACTAACACGAAGAGTATGGGTTTCAAGATTAATGAAAATAAAACGAAAAAGTTGTATGCAAAAAAAATGACAATATAGTATGCAAAATTGCCTTATACGAATAGAGGGTTGAGCCAGTTGATGATTTCGTGTATCTTGATAGTTTACCTACTGCTGACGGAAAGATGGATGAAGAAATTTATAAACGAGGGTAGAAATATAATAGGCAATGTAGAAGCCATTAATATAAGTAAAAATGTGACGAATAAAGCTGAAATCGCAATATAAATTTGAGTGCTTGCACTCACTGTGCTATATGGTAGCGAAACTTGGACTTGGCAAAAAGAGGATATGAGTAATAAGAACAAGTTTAGCACGCAATTCATGTAGAAATATATGCATTGAAACGCTGTTGAACAAAATCAATTATAAGTGGATCCACAAGGAATGCGGTGTAGAAGAAACACTGGTTGATAAGAGTGAAAGAAATTTTTTGAGATTGTTTGGTCATGTTGAGAGAATAGATGAAGGACGCTCAATGCAGCAAATGTATTTAGGTGGAGTAAATGGCAATCACACTCAGAGAAAGTCCGAAGAAAAAATTCTGGAACTATGTGAATGAAACTTTAAAGCGAGAAGGTATAAGAGTCCATATCAATAAAAGAGCTTGTATGTTCATATATATGATGACTGAGAGTTACCGTTTACAGGTTACTCTGCTTTACGGATTCGATTTCTGCTATGAGAATTCCACGAATGTTTTTCTGCCTTATAAAATTTAAAAAATATTACCATAATTCATTTATTTTTTGTCCTTGAAGTTGATTCATATAATTACTTTTTTTCCTTTCATTAAAAAAAATGTTGTAATAATAATGTAATACTATTTTCTTACGAAACACAAATTAACCAAATCTTGAAATTTATAAAACTAACAAATTAATTTTGATAATACTATGCAAGCGATTATGTGGCTACTTTTATTTAAACAAGAAACATATTTATTGCTACAAAGTCGTAAAAATCTAATTACAAAGAATGTTTTTACTTTCAAATGACTTCCTTACTCTTTATTACAAGGAAAATCTGCTAATTGAATTGTTGACTATAATTCAATATTCAGAAATACAGACGTATATATTTCTGAAGATTGTTCTAAAATTCAAACTTCTTTTCTTGAAGCATGGCTTAAATGGTAGCTCGACGCAAAATTCAAATATTAACACTTATTGAAAGCAAATAACTGCAAAAAAATGTTAATTAAAACCAATAAATACATTTTTTGGCATGTAATGTGCAAATCATTTATTGGATTCTGACGTGTGCTAGTTTATCAAATATATTAGGGCAAAATATCTTTCTTAACATACGGTAATACTTCAAGGAATTTTAGAAAATTCACCTAATCTACGTAGAAAATCAAATATTATTTTTGTAGCGATTCCCTACATTCAGTAGGAATCATTTGATTTCCTAAATTGTGAAGAATATTCCCAAACTTTTGTATAAATTACCATATGTTTAGGGAAATTTCACCAAAAAATGTAGTTATATAATTTTCTAAATTTTAGGAAATTTTCCACAATTCTTTAGTGAATTATAAGACATTTCAGGAATATTTCCCCAAATCTTGTGGAAAATGATTTTCCTCTACAGAAATTTGGATTTTCCCCACTAAAAACTGGGGAAAATTTCCGAAATTTTGTACAGTGTATGTTTTTTCTATACGTATACAGAGATTTTCTTTGTTTATCAATGTTGTATGCACATAATTCTTACAATTTCTTCGTAATGTTTATCTATGAGTTTTACTTAAAAAAAGTCACTAATTTTCATGCGTTACAAGTATTTAAGAATCTGCAGAATCATTTTTGATGTACTATATATAGCAAGGAAGTCTGAATATGTAAATAAGAGGAAATAATGAAACTATACAAAACTATTATTATCCTTCATATCCTTTATAAGTGTTTAAAACATGATCAAAATTAAATTTCGGCTTATTTTGAAGATTTAAATACTAATCGTTTCTCATGAGATGAACGGTCAAACTAATTTTATCCAGATGTTCAATCGTTCACAAAGACTCTTTGACGCTCCCCTTGACAGCGTCAAATCATCACCTAGCTAAATGGATCCTAAGCTTTTTTGAAAGCTGAAACCAGCTCATTTCTGGTGCAGATTGAAATCTGTTTCTTGAACTGCGATACTAATTATTACATATTTAGAAATCCGTTGTAAAAAATGTGTCCAAAAACGCTTTCCTTAAGGGTGACATAAAAAAGTAGCCTCGGCGTCACCCTTTCTACAATACGATCCATACAAATTACAAGAATATATTATCAAAAGGGGTTCAGTAATGGAAGAAAATATGTCTCAAATCTGAAGAAATAAAACAATCGGGTCATGTCAGTACAATAGCCTCTTTGTTGGAATCACTATAAGAATTTCATGTGTAGAGCTTATTAAATTATTATTATTATTTTAGTCTTTAACTTATATCCATCTCTACTTGTTCCAGAGTGAAGACTTCAAGAATATAAAGAGACATTTGAAAAATCTATAACTTGCATAAAACCGATAAAAGTTTTGAATGGACATGTTCTACAAATCCCTTGGGACTTTTCAAGGGGATGTTAGCACAACCCCTAGATCGAATGGTTACACGCACTTTTTGTTCCAAACCTACTGCAAGTATTCAGAGGAAATAATATACTTATTACATATGTATATAATTATTATCGACAATCAACTGATCTGAAAAGAGAAGTTTCTTAAGTATGAAAAGTAGACTTTAATGAATGAAACCTCACCATCCTATCATAACATCTCAGCTAATTAAAGCTAACTAAGCTTCCACGTTTAGCGACGTAATAACAAAGATGAATCACTCCATCAACTGAAATACCGAATCGTCACCGAGCTGTACCTAAACCTTTCAGCGAGAAGAGAAACTTTTTTGAGAGCAATACGACGTACGAACGAACACAAGCGTTCTTCGCGTAACTGACTCTGATCCTCGAAGCATGAACCACGACGCCTCTAGCAGGTGAAGGTGAGAAGGAGAAAGTGCAAACTCCCACAAAAGCTTGGGCTAGAAGGGAACAGAAGAACTTTCGAGTATATGGAGACAGAGTACGGTGAATTTCTAAAAGCTGCCTGGCCGAATCCTCGCATTTCGCTGCTGAGATCAGAGGAAAGGAAAAGACAGAAGATAAAGAGAGAAAGAGAGAAGGAGATAAATACATAGAAAGCAAGATAGAAGATCAGAACAGAGCCTGGAGTGGCACCGCGAGCACATCGTTCTGATGGGGGTCGGGGGTCGAGACCTCGGATCGACCCTGGGTAAGGGGTCAGGGGGTGTAGGAAGCACTTAAAGAATTATCCGAACTCGCAGGAGGGATGGGCTTCTCCGCGGCACGTGCACTCGTTCCCAGGCCAACACCTAATACCTACTAATACTGCGACGTGTATCTATCTACCCTTTTACCGCTCGACGCGAGTCCTACGACTACCCTGGGCTACGGAAAGAGTAAGTAGGATCGTGTATACTATAAGTAGCTGACTACCTAACATCCACGATGCCCAGCCACTCCTAAATCCAGAAACAGAACCGTTTATGGGGAAAGGCACAGCAGTTACAATACCAGCAGTAACAACCCCAATCTAACAGTGCGAATCAGTGATTGTCCTCCGCCTGGGGGAATCGTTTCATGCTGTAACATATAATCAATTGAGAATGGTTTGAAAAAGTCATGGTTAGTAATAAAATTCGAAACAATTGTAGAACGAACCTTCTGAACTTGAATCAGTGACATCTCAATGAAGTAGAATGTATTGGGAAGTGAAAATATTAGCTGAAGAGAAAGAGTAGCAAAAATTGCATCAAAATAATCCTTGGATTGTTTGCTTGGAATAAATTTAAAATCAGAAGGAAGGCTAGTTGACCCAGTTGTATCGAAGTTCGATATTCATGTTTTCAGTACGACCTAGTGTAATACGGAGAAACATAATATGTATAGGCTGGCCTATTGACAACAGAAAAAACAGATGCCAGAAGCAGAACCATTTATGGGGATGTGTACAGCAGTTACAACACAAGAGTAACAACCACAATCAAACAGTGTGAATCAGTGATTGTTCTCCATTCGAGGGATTGATTCTATGCTATAGCCTACTTCAGTAATCAATTGAAAATGTTTCGAAAAGGTCATGCATAGTTACAAAATTCAGAACTATTCAAAAAACTTCATTCTAAACTGGAATCGGTGACATTTCAGCGTAGTAGAATGTTATTAGGGAGTGAAAAGGTCAGTTGAAGAAAAAGAGAATCGATATTTGCATCAAACCAATCCTTAGAATGTTGGCTAGGCATGAATTCAAAATTAGAAGAAAGGCTTGTTGACACAGTAATACCGAAATTTGATCTAGTGTTTCCAGACCAATCCGATTACCCTACTCATTACTTCAGTTTGTGATCAAAACATAAGATGAAATAACTGAAATTAGAAATTGCATGATATGGATACTTTGTTCTCTTAAATACATAAAAAAATTTGTTTCCAGATATTAGGAAGCCGTTTGTGCCAAAGGTCAGAGAGCCATGAGAAATTTTTGAAAACAATCTCTAAATAAGTGCAATCATATTGCGCAGACAATGCTCACCAAAACAAATAGTTTCTATAAAATATAAAATTCGCATATCCTTAGAAATAGAAACTTCGACATTTATCGTGCCTTTATATAAAAATAGTATTGATAGTTCAACAAAAAAATCCTATAAGATAATAAACTTTCTTTCCTTGCACACAACTTTCATTCTATTTATCACATGATGCCACCGTGAATAATTATCGTTCAAGCTTCAGAAAATGTTTTCACAACTTAAACAGAGTTCTTGTTGATAATAAATCCATACTTACACAACAACATACAATTCTTCTACTGTCGCAAAATATATTGTAAATCTGTTGTAACTCTTAACAGAGTCATTGTAGAACTGTGACTGTTCCTTGTAGGAAATGAAACAATTACTGAATGGAATCTCGCTAATGACTTTACAATGAATTGGTCGAAGATTTCACCATTGCATTTCAGTAGCGTATTTCATGTTCATGAAAGCAAAAAAAGAAACATGTATCCAACATTCTTAGAAACATCTTCAGTGCTCTGTAAGAACTGAAATCGAGTAAAAAATCTCTTTTTAATATTTCTACATCAAGAAGGAGTAATATCATTAGTCTTCAGAAAGATACATGAGCTAAAAGAATATGTAAGAAAAGTTTGACTAGAACTCATACAACCATTTAAAAATCCACTCAGAATAGATACACTATGTCATTGATTTACAATTTGCAACTATTTATTTTCTTGACACTTTTTTCTATCTAGTAAAGTAATTGTCTTGTTCTCACATTCAGAAAACATCAAAACGTTTTATATGATTCATTTCCAACAAACCATATACAAGTGCGTGAATGTTTTTTCGGCTAATTAAAATTAATGTCCGGAAGAAGCTTCCTCACTCTTCAACATACTTCCGCAGTTCGTAAAAATATTCAGCTGTAAGAGGAACCCACTAATTAAGGCACGAGGCTTCTGAGAATTTCAGATTCCATCGACGAGCCCTGCAGTCTGGTCGAGAATTCTCACTCTGTCACACCCTTCCTCAACCCCCCTTACTCCAACTCTATTAAGTATTCAGAAGGCTTACTTTTTTATATAGTTGTAGTTCATGGGACCCCTTCTTCGTGCAAAGATTTAAGACACTTCTTGAAGAGACCAGAATATGGTGTCTATTTTTATATACTAAAACTGCGATCATCTATTATTCTGAAAACAGAGCACAGCTTTTATCGATTCTTCAATTCACGCTCATTGATTTCGGTTAAATTTATGGGCATCTTCAAAACGCTTGCCAATATTTATGTATGCAAATCCAATTATTTTCGTGTAAAATAATATAAAAATATTTTTGTGGTATCCAGGCCAATTATTGCTGTATTGAAAGTTATACAATTGACCCTCTGAATCAAAATTTGCAAGAAGTTATACACATAAAATAGTACCCACTCTTCTGTGACATTGAATATTTAACAAAGTGTACCCCTCAAGATGAAAAAGTATCTATTTATAATGTTAATGAAAGATTTTCGAACAATGTTTTTGTTTTCTGTATTTGTTGAATTAAATAAATGTATATATCCTAGATGGGACAATGTTCCATTGGGAAAGGTATTTTCTAAAAAGTATTTTCTATAAGAATATTCAAATACCTCCTGATACTTTTTTGGTATTGAATTCATAAAGACTGACAACGAACAAAGAAGAACTTTTTTACTATGTGCTCAATCAAAATGAGTAGTTTTTAACTTTTCAAAGAGCCCTGTTGTAGAAAACAAAAATCGCTAGAGTGCATTTTAATTGCTTTTCAACCCTCTTGAATTTTGTTTTCGGAATGGAAAATTCGGACTGAGAAAATCTTCAATTCACTGGCTTTTAATACTTGTTGATGAAATGAAACATGTAAGATAGATGCAATATGTTCAGTTGGACGTTTCAATCACATACTGAAACCCTGAAAGCTGTCAGGCCCTTGCGTATATTGTTAATCAACAATAATCAACAATAAAGTGAAATTGAAACGATCTTTTACGGGCCATTTGAACGTGTCACTCATCAAATAAAAAGAATTTATTTGGAAAAAAATTTAAGCAATTATCGTCTTTAAAATGAACTTTATATGTATAAGACTGACAGTTTTCATCTTTGAAGTATTTTCCATGCACAAGACAAGGGGATTAGAGGGAGGTATCAAAATAAAAAGTTATTGGTTGTAAATTATTCATCGAATATTTCCTAAGAGCTAAGTACATTCCAATTCACAAAACGTTAGTAGTAGTAGCACCACCGTAAAACGGGGTGAAGTCGCTCATTTAGGGTAAAGTTGCCCACCAATAAATTCGCACCAAATAAATTTCAAAATAAAGTTTGACAGCTCTACCAATTTAAAACAGTAGATAATCTTGTATTTTTTGCCCTAGGAAATTCGATATTGGATTTCAAAATATAAATGACGTGAGCAACTTTACCCTACATGAGCGACTTTACCTCGTTTAACGATACTTATTTTTTTTTCTTTTTTTTCGAAAAAGGAGAAAATGTGCTTGTTTTTTGAATTGAAAGGAAGCTGTCTAGGGGTTGAAAATTACAGTGAAATAACCTCACATCTAACGAATGAACTCTACCAGAAGAAAACATATGAATCCATCTCTCAGACAAATATGAGAGCAGCTAGACTGCTAGTCTCGCCTAAGAGAATCCCGATCTCTCATTCCCTAATTGTCAGCCTTTTTCTGAGAGCCTCGTGGTTATGTTAGCAAGAGGTATGGCTGAAGGTTGTGTGACACACGTGTTGCTAACGCATTCCCCGACAAATTGACTTCAGGCCTCGACGCGCTCCGCGGGCGTCCGTCGCACCCCCAAGTACCCCTCTTCACGTTGTTTCCTTCTCGACCGCATCTCTCTCTATCCATGTAGCATATACTGGCAAAATAGCTGGAAGCAATCTTTGTCACATGAGCACCGTACCCGTCGACGAAGCCTTTATTATTAGCCGCCTCGACCGGGCTAGTTAACCGAGTTAGTTAAGTGAGAATTATTATTTAGTCCAACCGGATCGCCCTTGCTCCTTGCCCCCTAGTCGCCTGCTTTTCTGAACCTGTATGCATCTGTGTAACTATGCTTATATATTCCAGATAAAGTAGTATTCGTACGAATGGTATCATGTTGTATATGTATGCAATATAATGGGATCTGCAGGCTGCTATGGAAACGAGCATCAGAATGTCTTATTTGTCCAGGAGGGCTGAGGTGTCGAGCAGTTTACGATTTCCGCGACTACTTTTCCATCCACATTTCTAACTTGCTGTTTTTTCAGAAGTGGGTAGACTTTCTCGATGAACGAAAGGCGGTAATAGTCATCATTATCAGGTACTCATGTCAAAATCCGAGCAGTTATTATCGTGATAACTCTAGGGTAATACTGCACTATTAGGAAAACAAAACTGAAGATGAGTAGGTTGTCTGATGTAGTTCCAGAGGATGGTCGAAAGTGTTATTGAATCAAGGTTCGATTTAGAAAACATATATTTTGAGAAATTTTTGGTATTTTTCCATGCTAGAAGGATTTAAGTTGGAATTTTGAATATGATAATTTGCAGCTGCACATAATTATAGATGATTTCGTATTGAACTTTTTCACGAAAAGCGATGACCTATATTCTTCAAAGAGAGCTGTAAAAAAGGTACTTCGACACTGTTTCTTTAAAAGATTTAAATCAACGAAATTGTGGATTTTATTGATTGATTTTAAACAAGAATAGTTATAAGATTAGCGAAGCTTTCCGTTAGGGCAATTTTTTCATTCAATAATTTTCTATGCAATGTATAACAAAAATTTGAATTTCAGTGTCCTACTGGTGCATAAATTCCTCTAATTCACGTGAAATAGACCCAAAGAATGCTAGTAAAATATTTGTGTGTAGCAAGCATAGTCAAGAGAAGTGAGTCAGATTTTCAATATCACTTGTTTAGACATGAGTAATGTTGACTAGGTTATTATTTAAGAATAATGATTTGTTGAATGATATAAATGGTAGTTTTATCGAATTTTCGAAAAAAAATTCCCTTTGATAGTTTTCCGTAAAAATCTTAATTCAGATCTTGTTCCATGCCTGAAAGCACTTTTAAAAATTTCTAAAATTCATGTATTTTATTCATCATTCATCCAAAAGTCTTTAAAAAAGTGTCACAACCGAGTTATGATATGGAAACAAGATATGCCTCTTACTTATCCACATCATTTTTTGAAACCGAGTAATTCAAAAAGATCATATCAGATTTTTTTAATAAACCTTACATAATATGCCTGATTTCGAGAACTTTTCATAGATTTTCAATTTGAGTTTATCTACGAGAAAATCTTATCGCCACAAAAATATGTTGAAGGTGTGTAAATCATTCGAAAATGTTATTGAGTCTCTAAAAACTTTCTTGGACTCAAAATTTACTCAATCTACAAGCTAAACTTGTACTATTATCTAAAATAATTTGAAAAAAAACAGCAAGAATAATATTCTGTATAATCAATGAAAATGAATATCTCAACTTTAGAATTAATTAAAAATATTTGTGTACATTGTCCTCAGGCCCGGTAGGGCCTCGCCGTCAAATAAGAAGGCGATCCGGCCGGAAGTACTATTCTGAAAATATCGCGATCCCTATACCTTACACAAAGAGAAAATATTTACAAATTATGACTCTTGATACAATTGTGCAAAAATGTGTACTCTACTTTAAAATCCAATGATTCTGCAATAAAAATACGGATTTCCAATGTAAAAAATCGGCATCACCTGAAATTGTTAAGAAGTTCAAAATCTTGTTTCAAATGTTTGAAATATTTTTCATTTAAATACCAGTTACTGAGGGAAAACACTAACACACTCCGAAATTGTTCAAGCTTGTAAATTTCATTATTTTAAACACAAATCATTGAATGAGTTCTTACAAAATTATGAATATTATTTGGAATCTAATAACTTTTTATTAAAAATACCAATAATTTTCGATGAAAAACATTAACATAACAGAAATATAATCGGGATTATAAATCTTGTTTGGGATATCATATTTTCTACATAAAATAACCGATTGTTCAAAAATTATAAACCTTTGGAATGTAACGGGTCTAAAAGATCTAATCTAATATCTTATATTTATTATTACATTATATATTTATATTTATTATATTATATATTATATTGATATTATTTATATTTTTATTTATTATTTATTATTTATATTATATATATATATAATATAATATATATATAATATAATAATAATATAATATATATATTTATTATTTATTATTCATTTTATATTTATTATATTTATTTTAATATTTTTTATTAAAAATACCCATTTCCGGTAAAAACGCTAATATAACCTAAAATTGATTAAGATTGGGAATCTTGGTGATATGTGTTTAAAATTTTAATTTCCGGTAAAAGAAACTAAAGCAACCAGAAATTTTTAGAAAATTCTAGCGATAAGCACAAAAATAAGACATTTATGATATTTTCAATAAGGAGCCGCTCAAAAAATTCATAATGCCCTTAGGGTGGGGGGCGGAGGGTGTTACCTTGATCGTTACGCTACTCATAAAGTTACACACACTTACTATAGAAAAAGTGTTGAGTGGGGGGGGGGGGGGGGGCAAAATTGTAAAAAAAGCGTAGCGTATGTTTTGAACGGCCCCTAATTAATTACACAATTTGATTGTTTTAATTTAACCACGGAAAAGTATTTAAAAGCACGAATGTTCCTAAATTTGCAAAAGGTTTTCTATGATTATCATTTTTAAAAGGATTATTTGTACACCTAACTTGCAAAGTTTCAAATTTGGGATATAAAACAGTAATAAGAATAATATAATAATATAATAATAAGTAATAAGAATCCAATCAAGTTTTCAACAATAATATTGGGAGATATTCGAGACATATCGTTACACCAATTGTTGTTTGGAAGGTATTTTAGTGCGGTGGATATCAACTACTTTCTTATGTGATTACAGTCATTTTCATTTTTTTTTTGTACATTAACCCTTAGAAAACGTTTGGAAGATGGAAGGAATCTACATATTATTGAAAATAAAGAATTATATCAAAAAGACCTACAAATTTTACAATGATCTCAATTGTCTCTTATTTTAAAAACATGAGAAAATAGTTCTCTGAAGATGTGCCGCGAAACTTGGAGGATATTTTTGAGAAGCAAACAACTTTAAAAAGCCTTAAATTCCTAATGTATCATCTTCGAAGGTTTATAGAGACCCTTCCGATTTTCAATAAACTTTAGAACATGTTCATAATTCGAGATCATTTTCAGAATTTCTAAGACCCTTTACAAATATCTGCAACTAGTTCAGGTTTCCTAAAGCCATTAAAAAGTGGAAAAAAAACTTCTGCTTCATTGGTTATATTTCCTCTTTACGTATACAATAAACTCGTTCAGTCCTAGTCTCGTTACACCACCGTGAAGTCAGGGATTTATGTGATACTGGTCAGGAATGACTCCGTCGAAGAAGGGATAGATTTCAGATCAATACGTGAGTCGCATGATCGTTATACTAACAACATACTTCTCCAACAAAAACACTCTGACCTGCCTACGTGTCGCCACTCATGTCTTTTGACATACCCCAGGTGAAAAGTATCTCACAGTTAACTGTTATTCTTTTTACTTTCTCAAATGCTTCCCCTACAAAACCTTCTGTGTCAATTTTTTTCAATTCTCCAACCGAGCACGTACAACATCTCATATCTGGTTCAATAACATTCCTCAAACGTCAAATAAGTATGAAAATTGAGCACTTCCAATTTGAAGCAAAGGCACTCTCTCTGAAATGGACGTTGGGGGAAGAAAGGACGATAAAGAGTAGATCCGAGATGATCGTGTCCTCGAGAATAGATATATTTAGCGACCCGGTTACTATGACAGACCCTAGCTTTCAGTCGAAAGGGAAGAGTGAGGGAGAGGGTTGCATAGGTTGAAAGAGGAGGAGGAAGAGGGTTGGAACCTGACCGTTACGGTTCATCGAGGATCACCCGCCACTTTGCCCAAGCGCGGAATCCTGCGCGGATAAGGTGACTCCGGGGAATCAGAGAGGATTCAGAGCTTTTTGGAGGCGGAGAAGGTGAAAGAGGTGGAAGTTGAGAGGTGGAGAAGAGGTCGAGGGCTCAGAAAGGGAAGCACTCGATGCTCTTATCTGTCTACAGTATACGTCGTAACGATTACTCGCTCGATGTATATAGATCCTGGCACGACAAGGGGATCCTTGTCGTCTTCCACCATCCTTAGACCTTAGAGATCATGAAACTAGCAGGAAAAGGTCGCACTCTCGCTTAACGCACAGCAATTTACTTGCGATCCAATTAATCCAGACTTATTGTCCATATGTTTAAGATACTTCAAACAGATAGCCGGAGGTCTTATCTGTTAGCTCAGTTCTACAGTAATGGAGACCCATTACATTTTGCCAATCCATCACCAAATATTATCTCAACAGTATCATCTGAACAAGATTCGATTTTCTTTCAGGTTCTATGGATCTTCAATCACTTTGCTTTCAGAATGCATACGCACATTAAAATGTATGATAAGGCTTTCAACTGAAATAAATAGTTTTTTGGGTCAAATATATCTTGTTTCCAGATTATAACTTCATGAAAGTGGTCATTACTATATTGAAAATTGTCTATGTGTATGCAACGTTTTGCTCAGCATTCGAATCAGAAATTATACTTGGGAATTCAGCATAGAATGATATAATAACAAACGAAAATACCGCTTAATTATTTTTATTTTGTACAGCTTCGTTGATCGAGCAAAGGCACAATGTCTTTCTGCAAAAAAGATTGTGTGTGTTTCTAATATTACAAAAAATATTGAATTATTTTAACGTATAGGCTTTGTCCTAAAACCTCACCATGCCGTATTTAGAGATCTTCAAGGAAGAGTTGAGACACGGGGTATTTCAATTCTGATTGGTACCGTTGTATCGGAACTAGTTGAATTTTCACTGAATTTGTTTGACTTGAGTTGACGCAATTTTGGAATCAGAATTTTAATTGCAAGAAGCTTTAATACGTAATAAAGAAAATACGTATCATACAAAGATGGTAAATCATGGGAAAGGTGATAATAATTATTTTCAAGCATAGAAACTTGAAAATATTTATAAATGAAGGAAATAATACAAAATTACACAGTTCAAACTTTTCGCATCCAATGAAAATATCAAGTTTCCGATATAGCGGCGAACAGTGGAGGGGAAACACGTCTCAACTGTTTCCAAAGGATCTTTAGGTTAATTTGAACTAAGAGCTATCAGAAGCACGCTTTTGGATAAATTTGGGCATTATTATATTTATTATTTGCTAATTTCTTTGTATAATTTTTCTTCAGTGATAAAGTGACAACAATAACGATCTTTCAACCCAACCTAGAGAGTATAGCCAGAAACATGTGACACAGGGAAGTCAACTGAGGGTTCATTCACTATTTTACATTTGAAATATAGCCTACGAATAACCTTTCTTCTTCGCTCAAATACCCATAAAAGATTAATTAATTTTCATTGTTTCGTAATTTTCGTAAATTATATCGTTGTAAGGTGGTGTAAAATGATTCCATATTTGAATAGTTTCAGCATTTATTCATAAATCTTTTACTAGAGAACTTCGAAAAGTAATTTGACAAAATTTAACATTTATTCAACGATTTTGTTGACGAAACGCTCTTCCTCAGTTAGGATTAAGTGCTTGCCTTTGCTAAGAGAAAGTAAAAACTTCCTCTTGAGCATGCAGTGTAGCGTCTGGCGACCCCAGCCCCGGGTAATGTCAACATTGCAAAATGCAGTAGAAGCAACGACGTAGGTTGAATTTACTGGGAGGTTTTCACCTAAATTCTGTAAGTGCCTCGACAGATTTTAAAGAGCTTTATTTGCTAAGGTAGCCTGCAGGTTTTTTCGTAAATAAATCGCCTTCTTTCTCACTTCGTTTATCGGACTCTAAAAGACGAATTCAATAACGAATGATGTACTTCGAAGGGATACGAAATTTTCTTTCACCCTAAAATGAGAGAATGAAACACAAAGTTTATTTGATATGTAAATAGAAACAATGATATTATAAAGTATCGATCTTCCGATAATAAGGTTTTATTATATGCAATGTTACGATGCAATTTAAAAGTCCTAAAAATATCTAGAATTCTTTCATCCACTGCTCACCCAATCCATCCTCCCCTACAATCTTCACCACATTTTTTGCCAGCTTATTTTATCTTCACTTCCTCTCTTATATCTTTCCCATACTTGCTCCCATGTTTTCTCTTTCCATTCACAGGTTCTGCATATTATATTATTTTTTTCCCGGCGATACGTCCCTTCTCTTATCTCGTTTACAAATCTAAATCCTGCTATCCTTGACCATCTTATGTCTCCCATTCCTTTTTTTAAATGCTTTAGTTCTCCTTTATATTTATCACCTTAAACATTATCCTACTCCTGTATTTCTACCTTTAAAGATCTCTCATTTTTCTTCTTCGCATCTCGTTAATTTTATCGCCCTTCCTCTACTTTCTGGGACCCCTTGCAAACGCTTTATCGCTTACTCTACTCCCTTTCCCTCCCTTAGCTTCCCCTTAAACTTCCATAACCACTTTCTCGCTTTACACGAGTACAAATAAATCGACCTAGCTAAGTCTCCCATTATCCTCGGCTTGAATCTCAGTCACCCATGTGGAAAAATGTTCCGGCGCTGGCCTGGCCCAGACCAGACCGTCTGTTTCCCAGACTTGACGCTGGCCAGACGGTCTGGCTTGGGCCTGGCCAAAAGTGTAACGTTTTTTCTGGCTAGACCCAGGACAGACCGTCTGGTCAACCGATAGGTATGGTCTGGTAGGCCGCTAGTTGCGGCATGAGAATAAAAATTTATTATAGTGCCAATTTCTTGTTTTCTATTATTTTGGACACCCTGTAACTTTTTTGAAATATGACAAAAAAAATTTGCTGACCAGACCAGACTATCAAGGTGGTGAGAAAAAAGTCTTGTTTTGATAGTGTGAATTTCTTATTTTCTACCACTTCAGACACTTTGTAACTTTTTTGAAATATGTCAAGAAAATCAGCTGACGGGTCATTCCAAAAATACCTGATAGGTTTAGGGGTGGAGGAGGGGGGCCTTCTCGAAGTATCCTTCTCCATGTTATGAACAATGAAAAAAGTATCACGCGAGGGGGGGGCGGGATAAGAAGTTCCTGAAAAATGTATCAGTACCAGTTCTGGGACAAACCAGACCTTCCAAACTAGACGGTCTTGATAAGTTAGATAAATTCAGACCTGGGCCAGACCTGCGACCAGACTGCCAGGACGTTTTTCCACACGGGAAAGACCTGCTCAAAACGTTTTCTAAGTCTGGTTTCTGGACACGAGACAGACTTGATTTTATGACTTTGAGTCCAGCTCAAGCCAAGGTAATGAAATGAATAAAAGTAAGCTGAGATCACAATCTTCTCTAATTCTTGCTAATTCAGAATATGTATGTTGTCTTAATTCCCTTCCTGAACCCAGTCTGATGCGGTAGCTCTATCTTATTTCCCTCAACTTTTCACTTTGAAATGTCCGATAAAATGTTCACATAATTATAACTCATACAACATTGACATTAGACTCACTTCACTATAATATTCAACCTTCTCTACTTATTATGTATGTATGTATAATGTGTTGCACATTATACATGCCCATTCCTTTAGTTATTTCCCTCCATGTTTTTAGCCTTTTCAGAAACCTCCTCTATATCAGGTGCTTCCTCATCTTTCATTATTACTAACACCTTGAATGTTCCCTCCCTTGGTATGTATGGTACTTTTCTTTCCCTTCCATCCTTTCCTCGTTTCCTAACTTCCCTACCTCTCCAAATAAATCCCTAAAATCTTCTTTCCATTCTACCATATCAATATCCTGATATCATCTTTTCCTGAATAAGGGGTCTATTTTTCACTCTATAAAAACGGGATTGAGTCATGCCCACCCCCAGGAAATCACATTTACGGCAAGTTACACTGAGGCGTCTCTCATTCGGAAAATTCGAAGTCCACACAAAACTGAAAAATACGGCAAATCACATTGCGGCATCTCTCATTTGGGAACAGGTAAAGTTTAGTTTTATATGTACCGAGATTTTCTACCACCTTTGATTACCACGAGGGGTCAATTGACCTGCGTTGGGTGTCAAATAATCGTTTTAAACAGTTTCTACCGTCAAAAGTTAATGACAGAAGTGTCCTATATTCATATTAAATCTTTAATATAAGTGGAGAAGAGCAGGTGAGTCCTGAAAAAGTAAAACGAAGGAGTGAAAATGCAAATAAAGCGTAGTCCTAGCGACGCGTCGCTTCTGCTGCTACTGCAACAGCAAGCTCAATCGTTTGGTGCCGCTATTCTCCCCGATCCGAGTATACGCCATGCATTCCAACTCACTGCAAATGTGGTTATTCTTATGTAGAATGTAATACTTATTTGTGATGCAAGTGCGCAAAATAGGTGACTGTGTGCTAAATTGCAGCAAGTCACATTGCGGTGATTCACAATTTGGCAAGTCACATTGGGGCATCTCACTTCACGAAAGACCTCATTAAACCGGATAGAAATATGTGTTTGTGAACAAAAACCTCGTTGATCCTCATTGAACCAGGTACAAATTGTAACTGGTTCAACGAGGTTCAATGTGGGCTTTGTCCATAAACACATATTTCTATCCGGTTTAATGAGGTCTTTCGTGAAGGGCTCTCATGTTCGAGCTATTGCAACGTTCAAGGCAAATTGGGTAAAATACGACAGGCTAAACTGCAGAAAGTCACCTTTTGGAAAGTTATATTGTGGCATCTCTCATTTTCAAGCTGTTGAAAGGTCCAAGAAAAACTGACTAAAATGCTGTGAATCACATTGCATTAATATGGAAAAATATGTATTTAATGGAGTTCTAGAACTTGCAGTTAAATATTTTTGCAAACCAATGGCCAATTTAACACAGTCACTTTTGACGTAAATAGAAAAGGACCCCAGTGCCTTTTATTTTCTAATTCTTGTTGTGGGTGTAAGTTTATCAATGACAATTAAACAGGCATTTCTCACTCAGATTCTTACCTGAAGCTGATATTATTATCAACCATAAAATTATTTACATACCTTACCGACTTTATAACGTGCATCAACTTTATTCTTCACGATAACACTGTTTGCCTTAAAATGAGAATTGCCACAATATAATTTGTCGCATTGTTGGCAGTTTGTCCTGAACTTTGTAATTTATCGAAAATGAGAGATGTCGCAATATGACTTGCCGCATTTCAGCCAGTTTGTCCTCATGTTTAAAATGTTCCGAAAATGAGGGATGCGGCAATGTGACTTCCCACAATGTGACTTAATGCAATGTGGTTTTCCACATTTTAGCCAGTTTGTACTGAACTTCGTGATTGATCGAAAATGAGAGATAAGGAAATCTGGATTGCCGCAATGTAATTTGCTTCATATTATCCAGTTTTTCCTGTTTCTCTACAGTCTGATCAGTTTGTTTTAAACTATACCTGTTCCTGAATGAAGGATGCCGCAATGTGACTTGCCGCAAATATGACTCTCCGCAAATGTGATTTGCTGCAACGTGACTTTCCGGGGGCTGGCATGATCTGGAACCATAAAAACATCATCTTCTGATTTTAAAACATGTCTCTTCTTACTTTTTTGTGACTTGTTTATTTCTGAATAGAAAATCATAACCTGTGTCAAAAGTTATTGTATAAAACCTTCAGTAAAATCGAATGTAGTCCTTGCCTCAAATTTGTGCATTATATCGATGGGTTCTACGAATATTACGCTATTGTTCCGTTACCGTTAAGAAAGCGACTATCGTTCCATTACGGATAAGAATTAGTCTATCGTTCCCCTACGGATAAGAATTAGTCTAACTTCATTTTTTAAGAAATTCAGTGAACAAGTAGAAGTGGTAAAAGAAAAAAAAATCTTTAAAAATGTCTTGTTTTGAAAATTATAGAAGCCTTAATCACGTTACAAACTGTAATACAAAATACTGGAGTTTTGAATTTGTAGGAAATGTTCCGACGAATAATAGGCTATCTTCTGTACAATAGCATCTCAAATGTAAATTTCTCAAATAACACAGCCAAACAAAAAAACTCTTTTCGGGCCTGGAGGCCAGACCATCCCACGTGCGAATTGCCGGAACTGAAAACACGGCCCAGGCTTGGTCCAATTTCGGCAGCCAAAGATCGGCTAATGTTATTGGGCCAATATCGGCATTTTAATCGGCCCAATGTTGTGCCCGTACTGGTTGCCTATATTGGCTATTCAAATTTGTCGATCTACCGCCGATGCTTGGCCCAGTGATGGCACATTACTGGACCAAGTGTTACTTTTATCACGGCAAAGCATGTTTTATCAGGAAAAGCCAGAGATCGGCGCAGACGCGGCGCATTACTGTTCCAAACTTCGTCTTTACTCTAGCAAAACATGTTTTAATAGGAAAGGCCGGAGTCTGGCCCAGCGAAGGTGCATCACTGCGCCCAGTGTGACTTACTACGGCAAACCATGTTTGAAGAGGAAAAGCCAGAGTTCGGCCCAGACTCGGCGCACTGCTGTTCCCAACTTCGTCTTTACTTTGGCTGAACATGTTTCAATAGGAAAAGGCAAGGTCTGGCCCTGCAAAGGCCGGAAAGAGGTGCCAAGTATAGGCCAAAGCATTTATTCAGATTCATGTGTTTTCTAATGTCTAAGAACTATGAATACAACTGTCTCGAATGCAACTTTTTTCCTGATTTTTTTTAAGAAAAAAATTCCAAGTTCCATCTTTATGTAAAATTGTAAATGTTCAGAAAAAATGAGATTTTATGTCAATCTTAAACGTTGTAAAATGTTCTAAAACACCTAAAAACCAAAACTTACACGGAAGATTAAAACAATTTGTTATTAAAAAATTTTCAAAGTTCACGATGAAATTTCTAAGTTCCGTCATTAAAAATGTTCAATGTTCATAAAAAATTACATTTCCTGTCATTGTAGAAAGATGTAAAGTAGTCTAAAACGCCAAAAAATGAAATATTACACGAAGAAAAATTGTAATCGATATAAATTATTTATTTAAAAATTATTTTATTGATATTCCTGTTAACAATTCGTATATTTTACATCTATACATAACGTCGTATAATAATAAATATTTAATTAGAAAAAGAGAGTTTAAAATTTGGTGTTTCAACTGTTTTGAGCTGTAGCTTATGAGGATGGCTTTTTCATCAAGTTTCAACTCAGAAGTTTAGCGCAATGGTTAAGATTCCCGACTGCTAGGCGATAGATTTAGGTATAGATGTAGGTTCGATACCCCGTAGCGTTCGAAATTTTATTTATAATATAATATTTAAATATGTAATATGTATTCACTCTACACCAGGACCCATTAATATTCAAAGTCAAATTACTCGCAATCAATTATTATTTATTTTTTAAATACCTTTTTTGTCATATCTTTAGCTTATAGCAGTAGTGAGTGCTAAAGTTAAACAAAATTTTTGAATGAAATTTCAGTTTTTGAAATTATAATAAATATTCGGACGTTATGCAGTCGTATATAGATGCGTCATAAAACAATTCAATGATTTTGTATTATTTTTTTAATTAACTCCGGTAATGGCGGCCAGAGTCTGGGCCAGAATTGGCCGCCAAGTGCATACCGTAGTTACACATCCAGCTATGGCCCAATACCCAATACCCAATTCGCACTTGGGATGTTTATTATATGTTTTTGGGGTCACTGAATCTGAATCCGAGGTCCTAAAAACCCCAGCACGCCAGGGTTCTGACATAACCTCAAAAAACTTCATAAAAAATCTTTCTTCGGGTCTGGAGGTCCGGCCATGTTTACTATATGTTTTTGGGGTCGCTGAATCCGAATATGAGGTCTAGAGGACCCCCGCACGTCAGGGTTCTGATATGACCTCAAAAAACCTCATAAAAAATATATTTTTGGGTCTTGAGGTCAGGCGATATTTACTATATGTTTTTGGGGTCGCTGAATCCAAACACGAGGTCCAAAAAACCCCAGCACACCAGGGTTCTGACACAACCTCAAAAAACCTCATAAAACATCTTTTTTCGGGTCTGGAGGTCAGACCATGTTTACTATATGTTTTTGGGGTCGCTGAATTCGAATCCGTAGTCTCGTAAACTCCAGCACGTCCAGGTATTGATTTTCAAAGAAACTCCTGAAATTTATTCATCCGCCTTCACGGCAGGCGCACGCAAGCGTTTTACGATGCAGAGAGTCGGATCCTCAGGATTCGGAATCAGCGACCATAAAAACATATAATAAACTTAGTCTGACCTCCAGACGAGAAAAAAGATTTTTATAGGGTTTTTTGAGGTTGTATCAGAACCCTGACGTGCTGGGGTTTTTTTGGACCTTGGCTTCGGATTCAGCGACCCCAAAAGCATATAGAAAACATGGTCTGATCTCCAGACCCAAACAAAGATTTTTATGAGGTTTTTTGAGGTTATGTCAGAACCCTGACGTGCTGGGGTTTTTTAGACCTCGGTTTCGGATTGAGCGACCCCAAAAACATATTTTAAATATCGCCTGACCTCAAGACCCGAAAACATATTTTTATGAGGTTTTTTGAGGTTATGTCAGAACCCTGACGTGCAGGGGTCCTCTAGACCTCAGATTCGGATTCAGCGACCCGAAAAACATACAGTAAACATGGCCGGACCTCCAGACCCAAAGAAAGATTTTTTATGAAGTTTTTTGAGGTTATGTCGAAAACCTGACGTAGTGGGGTTTTTTGGACCTCATATTCAGATTCAGCGGCCCCAAAAACATATAGTAAACACAGTCTGACCTCCAGACCCGAAAAAAGATTTTTTATGAGGTTTTTTGAGGTTATGTCAGAACCTTGACGTTCTGGGGTTTTTTGAACATCGGATTCGGATTCAGCGACCCCAAAAGCATAAAATTAACTTATTCTGACCTTCAGACAAGAAAAAAGATTTTTATAGGGTTTTTTTTAAGTTATATCAGAACCCCGACGTGCTGGGGTTTTTTGGGCCTCAGATTCGGATTCAGCGACCCCAAAAGCATACAGAAAACATGGTCTGATCTCCAGACCCAAAAAAAGATTGTTTATAAGGTTTTTGGAGGTTATGTCAGTAACCTGACGTACTGGGGTTTTGTGGACCTCATATTCAGATTCAGCGGCCCCAAAAACATATAGTAAGCATAGTTTGACCTCCAGACCCGAAAACAGATTTTTTATGAGGTTTTTTGAGGTTATGTCAGAACCCTGACGTGCTGGGGGTTTTTAGACCTCGGTTTCGGATTCAGCGACCCCAAAAACATACAGTAAATATCGCCTGACCTCAAGACCCAAAAACATATTTTTATGAGG
>CAKNXH010060652.1:77903-103246 GCA_932178445.1 Andricus quercusramuli
CTCAAGACCCAAAAACATATTTTTATGAGGTTTTTTGAGGTTATGTCCGAACCCTGGCGTGCTGACGATAATTGCAAATAAATATTTTTAGTTCATTCACTTTATCACAATTTATTGTGAAAATATTGTATTATTTTCTAATTGATACATATATACCTAAAAGTTCCTAAAATCCATTTTCCATCATGACATAACTTATAGGTTATGTTTGTAATTTTATCTAGACAAGTTTGATAAAAGACAGAAAACTGTAATCAGCAAGATAATGAATTAATATTTCTATTCGTGAGCAGCTTCAAAACAATATCTTTAATTTTTAATTAATTTATTCCTGAAAATATTACAAAAATGACGAACAAGACAGACTGACGAACAGAAGACTTCACATTTTTTGTCATTGCTACGACCGAGAAGAGATTTATTTTCAATAATTAATTGAAATCATGGTATAAATATTATTACTTTCAAAATTTGTTTACTTATTTTCATCTCCTGATTTGATTTACGAATACAAAATTTCATTTCTTTCTCCTGAAAACTTAGCTAAATGAATTTAGACTAGTTCTTATCCGTAGTGAAAAGATAGACTAATTCTTATTCGTAATGGAACGATAGTCGCTTTCTTAACGGTAACGGAACAATAGCCTAATATTCGTTGAACCCATCGATATATAAACAAAAGGTATACAATCAATAATTAGGATAAATAACGTAAGGTCTCTGTTAAAATTTAGTTTACCAAATCAATCGAAAACTTGCAAGGAATGTTGAGCAAACTGAATACAAGCATGGAGAGCATGGGCCCCAAAATTAACCCAAATAAATAAAAAATCATGGTATTTGAAAGAAACAATGAGAAAGCAATATGCAACATTGTCTTGAACTTCACAAAATCATTCTTCACTCTTTATGAACGCAAGAGTGCTTCCAGAATACAAGTTATTTGATTTCTTTTGTTTTTATTGTTATGAACAAATGACATTAACAAATAGCCGAATTTTTTTAATTTTTATTGAAAAAAATTTGTTTTTGGATTAATATGCTTCAAATTATTGCGAGAGTGACTGTTAATCACAATTTGTATAAAACATCAAGAATTGTAATTGGTATGAACAATTTTTTGCGAAAATTTGGAACTTGTGCTTCCTTCTATTATGGTTATTCCTTTATCATCGAAATTGCTGTAGTATTTTTTTATTTTGAGTATTTTATTGATGTAGTAGATATTCGGAGAAATGATATATGTTTCATTATATTTGTTAAAATACAATTGTTGATTTTGTAAAGAAATAAAATAAGTATATATGAAACATTGGCCTAGAAAATAATGCTTTTTGCACTAAAACTACTTAACATTTTTGTGAAATACTTTGAATTATTGTGAGAGTGACTGTCAGTAACAATTTCTAGTAAACATTATACACAATTTTTTTTTGAAAATTTTCGAATTTGTGGTTTTTCAATTTCGCATTTTCCTTTATCATTGCAATTGATGCAGATATTCTTGAGAAGAACATAGGTTCAAGTTTTTTTGTTGCAATACAAATCCCAAACAAACGAAATAAGTAAATATAAAACTTTGGCTCTCATTCTCTATTTCAAATGTCCAGAAATTTTCAGGTATTTGAAAGAGCCACTTATTGATCCATTTTACCAGATCACTTTATTGGTTACTTTAGGCTAAAAGACACATACATCCTACAATTGATATCCACCTGCCATTCAAAAAAAATCTTTCGATTAGCGAAACCTGATTTTCCAACGGAAAAATGCGAAAAGTTTTCATTCCGCCATTTCCATTGCTTATAAAATTAACAAATAGAATGACATATGTATCATTTCCCAGAATATCTGAAGTATCTTAAATGATGCAGAGGAGCATAAATTTGATAAAATCGCTCATTTAAATATTTCGCTATACAAATTTCTTATAACAATTGTATATTGCTTATTTCTTATGAAAATAGTTTTTGCAAATATTTATCACTCAAACTTGAAGCAGTTTGAGTGAAAACGAATCTTTCCAGGCCAAAGTGCCAAAGTTTGGAATTGATTTCTTTTATTGGCTTACAAGATTAACACTTGTTGTATTTCAACAAATATAATTCAACCTATGTTATTTCCAAGGAAATCTGCATCTATCCAGATGACGAAGTAAAATACGAAATTCAAAAACCACAAATAAATGTTAATGTTTCATAGAAATTGTTACTGCCGATAGTGCCGATTACTCGCGCAATAATTGAAAGTATTTCCAGAGAAGAACAAACATTTTTCAATGAAAATTGCAATATTTTTTAAAACATACAACTTTTCTAATATTTTAAATTAAGTTAAACAATGAATTAATGTTTAATGAAAATTGTGATTGACTGTGACTCTCTCTATAATTTGAAGCATTTTTCATCTAAAAACACAGAAAAAAATTAGAATGTTTGGCAAATAATGAAGTTTTAATCATTTATCGACTTTATATATCGATAGAATATTTACCACTTATATTTCAAACCCCGCATTTCCTCTGAATTGAAACTCAACTGCAAAAAAAGAAAATTATCATTTTAATCGACTGACGTCGGTTAGTAATTGCTTTAGTAAGTTTTTCTCAGAATATTAAGTAGCAAACTGCTAATTCATTTAGTAAGGTTTGCTGTTCGAATTTGATAAGACAACCTAATCAGTGATTTTGGATTGATTACTCCCAACTCAGATTAAGGAAGTAGGTGTCAAGTTTTTGGCACAGCTACACTTTTGTATGCTCTTCAACATTTCCATTATTACTGCAATTATTAACCGATTTTCTGGAATCTTTTTTTCACTTTTTTCCAATTATATGAATAAAATATTTTTGTTAATTAATATTAAATCAAGCCATCTATTTTTATTCTTTCAAATTATATGAATAAACTATTCCTGCTAATTAAAATTGAATCACGCGGTGCTTTCATAATTCCACTTTTTTTTACCGGCCTGCATCTCATGACAATGAAATGGTGCTTCGTTTCAGGTAATTCGACGCGCTTCAGAGTGTCTGCCTCGTAAGTTTGACGAGATTCGATGCTCATGCCGCAAAAATACACACTCAGCTAGCACTGAGCGTCACTGCGTTTTTTTTTCTATTGTTCTTTTCTTCTTGATTATAATATCAAATATAAACATTTTTTCAAAAAACCGAAACTAGCCGACAAAACAGACTAATGTTTAGATGGGATATGCAAAATATCAGACAAAAATCTTCAACCGTGAGGCTGAAAACTGGATTCTTGTTTTCTAACTCTGACGAGCGAGAGACTTGACGCCGACGATGGGTGTTGGACGCTTAATCTGCCGTAAAAACTAAAGAGAACTGATAAAATCGAAAGAAACTGTTTGCCCAAAGAACTCTAATATCGAATAAAATTTTGTATAATCTAGATACACTATTTGGGTAAGAAGAATGTGCTCTTCCGTATTTTGCAATAAAAAATTTATTTTTTGAACAATTTCTATTAGAAAATGGACTTGCGATTTTTTTACTAGTCGCGGAAAGTGCATAACGGGTATACACGGGCAAAAAAGACACAAAGTTCTGCATGTTCTTTCTTATTCGTATGCTGATGTCGTATTACATGCCTTATACAAATTTTAGGACACGCAAAGTGCTTTGTGTATTTTTTTATGTTGCATGTTTTAACTTTTTTGACTTTCCTTATTCATAAACAATTGTTCTTTCCAATGAATATTAATAACTAATCATTTTCATTAACACAGACGCAGCTCTGTCTTACAAATCCAACGATACCAAAGAATCATTCTTAATAAAAGTTTCACTTATTCATCTCTTTAGTTTGGACGGCAGTAATACCCGGGTAAACAAATTTTTTATGGGATTGATCTAGGAAAACATCTGGCAAATTGTATAGGTATCGTTTCTTAGATAGTATAATAAAAGTATGGTATATGAGACGATCCCATACTTCATGTCTATTTAAATTATGTATGGTGGATGTATCGCTTAAATATAGCTAAAGTATAACAAGGTATAGTAGAAGTATAGTAAGATTATAGCTAAAGTATATCTTAGAAGTATAGCTAAAGTATAGCTGAAGTATAGCTGATGCATAGCTGATGTATATCTGTAAAGTGTAGATTAAGTATTTCAGGAGTATAAATAAAGTATGTCTAAAGTATAGAGAAAGTATCAGCAAACCTTAAGAAATTCTTTATATTATTAAAAATATATCATATTATGTCTTTGATCTGAATAATAAACTAGTCAAATTTTTCATGCACTAATAATGCTATGGTTAGGAATCCAAGACTACTGAATCTCTCACCCACATATGGGGTAAAATTTCCCAAGTGTCCCCGCCTAAAATTTTGTTGTCGCCTATCTTATTCAAACTCCGCCAGATTGTAGTGCTAGTGGACCTCTTTATATTCTGTAAAGGGGGCGCACCTAGTATAACGGGTTGTCAAGATACAGGGGCCCGAATTTTCGACGATTCACCCCGACTGCTAACCTTCAATTGTACATAACTCCTGTTACAGTTATCCAATTTAACTTTTTTATGCGAGGTTTAGAAAGGTATTTTAACAAGGTTTACAACAAAGATAACCAATGAACAATAAAAAAATTATTTCACCTTGATTTTTTATTTTAAAAAACATTCTTGTGATTTTCTCCCAATGCGGCATTTTTAATATTTTTTTAGTTAGGCTAGAAAAAAAGCTTGATTTTTTCTCTTGAAAAACCCCCCAGAACGAAAATGGGATGGAAAGTATTGGTTGAGTTGTAGAAGGTCACAAGAGCGCGGGTGCCCCGCGCCAGCGAGCCACGGCGCTACTAGGCGTGCTGTAGTGACTCAGTTGTTTTAATAATTGATAAACATGATTTTTCAGTTAACATGTAACGAATATTTCATTTTATCCTTACTTTCATGTAGCTGGAGAACGATTTACATATTTTCTTAATTAAAATTTTCAAATGGTTCCATTGTAGGAAAACGATAGTTAATAATAAAATCATTAACGATTTTGTTGGATGGTTCTGCTTATCTGTTACATTTCGAGATGGTTTTTAATAAGTCGTCTTGTATGCCACGTTTTGGTGAGTTTTTTTGGTGTTAATCTCTTTGCCTTTAACAATTTTTGACGTGATTCTCCTTGCCTTTCACATTTCGGGGTGCTTTTTTATGTGAGTCCCCTTGCCTCTCACGTTTTGGGGTGCTTTTTTTATGTGATTCCCTTGCCTCTCACGTTTTGGGGTGCTTTTTGGTGTGAGTCCCCTTGCCTCTCACTGTGTTACTTAAAAAGTGATTTTTTGTTCAGCTTAACGTTCACTTTGATCTTCTCTTCGCGATCTCTTTGTGATTTTTCTCTTCGGGAAAATGTCATACTGTGGAGATGATGAATACTTCTTCAAAATTAGAGTCTACTCTGAAGAGGGTACAAAGTGATAGTATTTTTGTGTGCTTGGCACATTCTTTGCAGAGTCGAATCGAGTTTTAAGGTTTTCAGCAGTGGCGGCATGATTTTCTTTGGAAATGAAAAATATTACCGTTTCAGGCAAGTTTTTTAGCCCATTGATATAGAGAATCAGCAGTCAAAATCTGATTCTGAGACGATGCCTGGGGACTTGCACGGGCGGCGAGTCTTTTCAAATTGCCCCCAATTCCATCACATGGTCCTTTTCCATGTGCAGTCGCGTGAAAGTGCCATTCCGTCTGAATACCGAAGTCTGCTTCATGATATAGCAGATTTGCAAAATTGTACTTATTTTCAAAATGTTGTGCTGCACCATCGATAGAGTGAATAATTTTTTTTGTTTTGAAATTATTTTTTAGGTATTTGGTTATAACTTTCTGAAATTCGTAAACAGATATTGTTTCGTGATTTAGGTTGTCGGATAAAAGAGCTAGATTGCGATGTTTTAATTCATTACCCTCTTTGTAATAGATGACAGTTGTATAGATCGTGACCTGATTTTTGTTACTTGTAAGCAGAAACATAATTTTTATCAATTATTAAAACAACTGGGTCACTACAGCACGCCTAGTAGCGCCGTGGCTCGTTGGCGCGGGGCACCCGCGCTCTTGTGACCTTCTACAACTCAACCAATACTTTTCCATCCCATTTTAGTTCTGGGGGGTTTTTCAAGAGAAAAAATCAAGCTTTTTTTCTAGCCTAACTAAAAAAATATTAAAAATGCCGCATTGGGAGAAAATCACAAGAATGTTTTTTAAAATGAAAAATCAAGGTGAAATAATTTTTTTATTGTTCATTTGTTATTTTTGTTGTAAACCTTGTTAAAATACCTTTCTAAAACCCGCATAAAAAAGTTAAATTGGATAACTGTAACAGGAGTTATGTACAATTGAAGGTTAGCAGTCGGGGTGAATCGTCGAAAATTCGGGCCCCTGTATCTTGACAACCCGTTATACTAGGTGCGCCCCCTTTACAGAATATAAAGAGGTCCACTAGCACTACAATCTAGCGGAGTTTGAATAAGATAGGCGACAACAAAATTTTAGGCGGGGACACCTGGGAAATTTTACCCCATATAGAAAATAATAACCCGTACAGAAATTTCGCCGTTGCCCCGACCGGGCCCAGACTCGTTCATATCGGGCCCTGACCTGGAAATCGAGTCAGGACCAGACTCTTCATGAAACACCTAGCCACAGTGGAGCCATGTCTAGGAGTCCGATCAATCGCCCGATCTACGCCCGGTCTGGACCCTATTAATTACGCGAGTCTAGCTACATAATTAATTTTTAATTGAGAATTATAACGCTTTTAAATAATTATCAACGTAATATTATATAAAAAGCCTAATTATTAAAATTGAACTTTATTTTGAATACAACTGTAAAATAATATAAAATATTGACTTGAACCTCTGCTATCGATTACCGTCCCAGTTTTTCGCATTCCAGAAAACGGTGCTCATGTGGGACAGTACTTCCTCTTCTGTTGCTTCGAATTTTTCTTGAATAAGATCTAGAAAGAAATATTTTAAAAGTTGATTAGAGTAAAAAAGTAGCACATAACTATGAAATATAATTCAAATTGTACAACTGACATTTTTTACCCAGACACATGTACAAAATTTTAAATCCTGGAAGACCTTGCGAAGTCCAGTATCTTCATTGAACGACCAGTTCAGAGAAGCCTTTTGCATGAAACGTAGAATTCGGAATATAACCTCAAAATTCCAACCTTTCGTGTTGCATAAATAACGCTAAAGGGCGAAAAAATATCAAATTATAATATTTGTAGACTAAAATGAGGTAATCAAAAATTCAGGTTAGAACTTGAATCCAATACAATACAATACAAGACAATAAAATTAAATGCACCATAAAATTAGTATTGAATAATTACTTACGTTGCTTTCGTTTTTATCACTTAAATACGGAACGTTGCTGATCGCACGATGTTTGCGAAGTCCCGGTGTGCTTCTTAATTTCGGCATTTATTATTAATATGCTAACAATAAACGATACGCTTGAACGCTCCCAGCACATTTGCAAAACAACACCTCGAAGAAAAACAAAAATTCATGTTATGTTTGAGGCTATGTGACATCTAGAGCATATAACTTAAGATGGCGCTGAAAAAAGGCTAGATGACGTCACAGTACATAGCCCGGTCTGGTGCGAGGCAGGTCCACAGAATTCTTCTTATCGGGACCAAATAGCGCACATCGGATCAGGCCCTAGTCGGTAATCGGTAAGATATATATTGCAATTTCTGAATGGGAAGAAGACACTCGCGAACGATATTCGTTGCACAATTTTCTCAAGAAATCGTTTAAATTACGAAATGTTTTAATTTGCGGACGATCTGTCATTCACGATTTATTATGTTTAATCCCGTTGCTATGATATATTTGAAAACAAATGAACACATATTGTATGCGATACTTTAGCCATACTCAAGTATAAATTAAGTATATCCTATGCTTCAGCTATACCCAAGTATGGATGATGTATATCACATACTTCATATATACTTTAGCTATGCTTCATCTATACTTCAGCTATACTCCAGCTACACTCTAGCTATACTATTTCAATATACTTTAAGTATGGGACCGTCTCATTTACCATACATGTTTTATACTTCTGAAAGGCAATGATTGAACAATTCCATACTTAGAATTTTTACCTGGGTAGTATTAAATGTCTACATGCAGAGTCGAGTGTCGGTAGCCGGCTGCGCTCGAGACAAGTATTTTGCAGTTTTCCTCTCCCATTGCCAAAAGTCCAAGAAATGCAGTGGCTTCTATTAAAAATATGTATCAATACAGTACAGGATAAGTAGTAGGAATGGGTTTTCTATATGTAACCATCCAAAAAAGGATATACATGCGGGTAATAAAAATTCATTATTTCTTTTTATTTAAGCTCGCGTACTTTACGAATTTCTTTCTTTTCAGGTAAATGTGGAAAGCTCGTTTTGTATTAATCCATACAAATCGTGATTCCCTAAACAATAACATGTGTTAGAAGCGGAACAGCAGTAAATTTTCTAAAGCGCTTAAGTGAAGGATAATTACCATATCACGTTAACAGCAAGATGGGTGTTCAGTAGCGTGTAGTGATTTGCGCACGTGCAACGTCAAAGAAGCTGCACCGCACGTCGGGCGTACTTATAATTAGTTATAAGCACGGAACATGCTATGTGGCAGTTGCATACCTATAACTTTCCTCTCATCTCGACAAGGTAGATTCACCGCACCTCGTTGCTGTGCCAAGGGACAACGTGGCAAGGGAAGGAGTTTCGAGTTGGGGGTGGTGTTGGGATTGGGGGTCAGAAGAGGGAAATAGGGGAATAGGGATTCCATTATTTAACCGAGGTAGTTTAGGCGAGTATTAGGGGTTTGAGTTTATGACACCCCTCGGCTGCCCGGATTGCCTATTAATACGATATGAGCTTCGCTCGTCGACCGCGCCTCTCTCCCACTTCCGCCTCACTCCAATGCGCTCGCATTTTCCTGCAACGCGCTGAATTTTTTTTCTGACCCAGGAACGTAACCTGTGGGGCAGGGGACAAGTGGCAATCAGCTCGTCGCGAGTATTGGCCAATTCCTCTCCAACATTACATACACATTCACTCAATCTTCATATATTTTTTTTTCACAAAATCTGATTGCCTGGAAAGTTTTTTATCCGAAAATACAGAAAGATATATTCTCAAAATAAAAAAAATAGATTCAGGCGAAATATGTGAACCTGTGTCTACCACTTAGAAAATAACTTTTTTGAGGAGAATTTAAAGCAAGAAGAATACTGGTTGAATTATGTAAGGGTAGTTAATCTCTTACGTCATTTTCAAGTCCAAATATTTGCTGCTCCAATTTAAGTCTGGTTTTAAGCTTGCATTATAAATCGTGTTTGAACTCGAATTGAGGATCGTTTACAGGTGTACAATGGGCGGTTTCTAAACCCCTTTATTTTGCATATGTATTTAAGACACGCACACCTAGAAAGTCAGCTACGTCCGTTCCAAAGCGAGCTTACCCCGAAACACACACAGAACTGATTCCCTTTGGAGCTCGTGCACAGACTGCTGAGTGGTAGTCACTCGTCGATCGTTTTCTAATTTGGCGAGTAAACACTAGGTCCACAGTCGAGTCAGAGATCCAACGAGGGTAAAATATATTGGTTGGTATCGATGCTAGGAACCATGCTCCCAAGCTCTCTCGACGCGTAATGGACCAAAGTAGCGATACTTGATCGTACAAAGATTTCCCGTAAAAAACTGCTCTCTTTTCCCATTATTGGAATTTCCATTCAGTACGTTTCCTGTATATAAAAGAATTTTGAATTTTCCGATAACTGATAACCATTTACTCGTTGACAATGAACATTAGGATTTCAGTTTTCTTTGGAATAATATTGATAAAAATATTAGCAGATGGTTGCATACGTGTGAAGGAAGTAGTGATGAATAGTATTTGAATAAACAGTTGTATATTCACTGCATAAAATGTTTGCTCGATTTAGGCAAAAAAATGGTTTCAAATGCAGCTTATTTTATTGAAACAAATTTCCATTTGAATTAAACAACATGACAAAATTTGATCAACAAATGATTGCATGAGATGTTGATGGATAATAATAAACATAATACTTTTCCCAACGCCGTAGAAGAAATACGATTACCCCCGCCCCCCCCCTCAATATGTAAAAACTCGCTTTTCTTCACGTTGTTGGGTAAAAATATAGTCCTCAGCTGGTGCAGAAATGCTCTTTTAACTCATGTGATTGCAAAACTTGCCCTCGGCTCTGGTTGCAAACTTTGCATTCGTTAAAAAAGCTTCTCCTGCACTTTTTGAGAAATATGCTATTGTCCAAGCTCGCGATGGAAGTGAGCCTGAGGAGTTTGCCGAGAGTGGACGGAGTTTTCGATTTCTCAACTGATTAACGTCACAGTGGTCGAAGTGAGTACTTTTCCCACTAGTGGGAACTTTGACCACTGTGACGTCATCAGTTGAGAAATCGGCCACTGCGTCGTCTCGAGACGAGCCTCCGAAGTCACATTTCCATCGCGGGTGTTAGACAAGAGATGATTAGAAGATTGGATGAGCTTGAATGTAGTGATGGAGAGGTTTTGACATAGCGTTAAGTAAACTTAATTTGAATTACACAACATTTGATTCAAGATGAACAAAGTTCATTTAAATTAAGCTGAAGCCATGTTTAAAATATGTAGAATGTGTTTACCCTATATCTCAGAAACAATATGTTTGAGTTTAACAAAAATTTCTTCGATTCAAACAAATTTTGTGTAAATCAAAAAAATGTGTTCAATTCGGATACAGTTTGCTGAATTCACCTGTAAGTTTTGTCTTTTCAATCAACCAAAGTCTATACAAATAAACTTTTTGTTTTGAATCCAGCTAACATTTTTCACAGTCTTTAACGTTCTCTCTTCAAATTAGTCTTCCAATTACTTCACTTGTGCACTTTAGTTCGTAAACGAATACATGTAACTTTTGTCAATATTGAATCATCAATCTCGTAATAGAATGAGTATCACTCAAATTAGGGATGGTGTTTATTTTGAAACAATGGTCTGCAAGAATAGTGCATTGCCATTTTACAATATGTTGGATTTAAATGCTAAATGTAATGAAAGAGAAGAAGCTTGATCATGGAAAATGGTTTTTGGAATGCATTACAGGTTTCTGGAATATATATGCGCAAGCTGCTGTTTCAGAAAATTTATAATTTCATGTTGTAACAAAAATTCCACAATTCCACTTTTCCTATTTTGAACTATCCGAGTCGAAATATAGGCCCTACTTTGACGCTCTAAGTGGAAGTATTGCCTCTACTTTGAAGCTGCTTATTCTACTAGCTCCTACTTAGCCGCTCCTAAGGATATTTTCATTCTATTTTACATCTACATAGGTCTTACATATTTATTACATTTTACATATTTTCCTTACATATTTTTCTTACATAGGTCCCCTACATTGAAGATCTTGCCTCTACGTTATTGAGTTTTATTATCATCTCCTTTAAACCTCTATAATCTTCACAGAAATTTTAAGTTCTCTTTTAACGCCTTGTAACTTTTTGTATATTTTCAACTCCCCCGTAGACACTTTTTAATCTCCAAATTTCAAAAATAATTTTTTCACGTTCTCGGTAAACACTTCATAATCTCTGTATAACATTTTATAATAATTTTTTTATGCAAAAATGAGATACAAATTTTGATATGATATCCAGACATCTATTTCAGAGGAAACTTGGCTTAACACTAATGTTTTAACTTTTCTTTATCATGATATTTATCTTTGTTGTAAATTGTAATTTTAAAATTTATTAAGTTTAATGAAGGGTCTAGAATGAAAGTTCTAACTTCGAAAGTCGATCTTTTCACATTTTTGTTGAAAGAAAAACGCTAAAATATTTTTCTTTTTCAAATCCAAAAACTCGAGGGATATTCAAAATTGAAACTTTTGGTCGTTTTTCCTTAAACTTTCATAACATTGGTGATTTTCGTGATATTTAGGTCAATTGTTTTTTAATTATTCGTAACAGAACGCAGTTTTGAAATTTTTTTTTCAAAACTACGTCCCATTGCGAATAATAATTTAAAAAATAGACCTTATTATGATTGAAATCGCCCAATTTATGGAGGTTTAAGAAAAAGAGTCCAAAATTTTCAATTTGAAATATTTCCTAAGTTTTTTTATTTTTTCAATAATTATTCTGTGTTTTTTCTTTCAACATCTAACAAGGGGAAGGCCTCAAGTATGAAACTCAAATCGAGTTCGCATGACGATAATTCGAAAGATTATCGAATTTCATTCGACACGTGTCACGGCTTTTTTGTAAGTGGAGCCTGGTTTTTTAAATATCAATTTTTGAAAATTGCGGCTACCTTCACTGATACACTAGTATCAGTCACGCGGAAAATTTTTCAGCCAGCGGCGCTGGCCCTGCGGTAGCGTCCCTGCTTCCGACTCGCTGCTGTCGGGGTTCGAATCTTTTGGATAGATTTTTTTTTTTAATAATACCAAAAATTTAAATTATTATCAATTTTACGTTATATATAATATCATTATGTACTTAACAATTATTAATATATTAATTATATTATTATATTAATTATTAATATATTATGTACTTCATAATTATAAAGATAAAAAAGAGTATTATTTAATATATCATATGATATTATACTTAGAAAGTGTCTAATTTTCTCAACCTTCCGAAATATTATATATTAAAATTGTTACTGATAATAATTTAAATTTTTGGTATTATTAAAAAAAAAAAAAAAATCTAGCGAAAAGATTCGAAACCCGACAGCAGCGAGTCGCAAGCAGGCACACTACCGCAGGGACAGCGCCGCTGGCTGAAAAATTTCCCGCGTGACTGCTACTAGTTGATCAGTGAAGGTAGCCGCAATTTTAAAACATTAATATTTAAAAAAACTAGGCTCCACTCACAAAAAAGCCGTGACACGTGTCGAATGAAATTCGATAATCTTTCGAATTATCGTCATGCGAACTCGATTTGAGTTTCATACTTGAGGCCTTCCCCTTGTAAGATAACAAATACAAGAATTTTCAGCGAAACTACTAACAATAGCTGGAATTCTTCAGATGATTTGACATTGAATTGCTCTTATATATTTTTTATTCTGTAGAGTAACTTCTTTTATTAAATAGAAATTTCGTCAATTGAATAATGAGGTTAAATTTTTAACTGTTTATTTTACACAATAAGTATCGAAAGTAACATTGAAACTTTTTTGCTCTACTGCCATATTTATATTTCGAAAAAGAGTATATCTGCAGAACGAACTAATATACACTATAATTATAATATCGGATAGCGACTACTACGTACCTGTAACTGTCTAATATTATCTTTGATATTATCTTCATATACATCTTCTTTTGCTACAGTCGGCAACACGTGCCGTTTGTCTGACTGGACGGTTTGTAACAACAATGGTCCCGAAAGTAGACACACGGTTAGAAATAAGGAAATGAAAGTTTCTCTGATATAATTAGACCTGGAATCTAACAGCTTTAATGCAATATTAACTTTGATTTGTTGAATTCGCTCTCTTTGCAGTTTGCATACAGTAACTGAAATTTTAAATTTTCACGCTCAAGTATGGCGTCGTTGCTTTGACGCCTGCGCTCCCGTAACAAATACTTTGTTGTTTCCTCCCAGCTCGAACACCGCAGTTTGTAAAAATGTCAATTTTAGTGGTTATAGTCCCGGAATATATCTTTTTTTTCGTGATAAATAATAAAATAATAATATATAAAATGACTCCAGGAGAAGAGAAGTTTGCGCTGGTCTGGTGAATCGATGATAAAAAACAAGATGTCATTCAGTTCTCAATGATTCCGAAGAAAATTAGAGAAGTAGGCTGAGTAGCTAATTTGAAGTCAAATTATATGGAAGAAAAAAAAAAAATTCAGTTGAAAGCAAAAGTGGTAGCTATTAGCGGTGAGTAGATCACTTTATTTTACATTATCTCATATTATTACATTTTTTCATAATAATAACTGGAAATCTAATTTATTTACAATCAATTCAACCAAAAAATACTTTGTATACATACTCCTTCATAATTAGTTACTTATTTTCTTTGCAAAACCCTCAAAAGATAATTTTATTCCTATTGACTTCCATTACTTATTTTCAAAATTTACAGAATTTGTTAAAAATGATTAATGTTTCCATTTCAATAGCACAATAAATAATGTTGACAATATTCAAATTTTTACAACTTATTTTATTACAAATTTTTTCAATATCCCGCCATTTAAATTTTCTTTATTAGCATTTATTTTCAAAATTGTACCCTATTATGTCATTTATTTCTCTTTATTCAAGGCCAAAAATATTTACCTTTATTCTTCAGGCGACCGAATCCATTTCAAATCAGGCCGGGTTCTACCATTGGAATCGCAGAATCTCTCGAAACAAAACATGTTATTTTTCAGAAAAAGTTATGCGTATTTGAATTTTGTGCTTCGTTTAAAAAAAAACTCAATTTTTTCTTCAAACCTCTATAAATTTGACCCATTAAGATATTTATTATTTTCTTTTTGATTCTAATAGCGTTCATTATCTTCTTTCCAAGCGCGACTGAATTTTGAAAAAAGGTTTAAAATTAACAAAAGGGTTTTTTCAAATAAAAGATCGATTTTCTCAAAAAACCTAAAAAAAAATTTGAATTTTTCGCAATTTTTTTTCTTTTACTTTGATAATGAAGATATCCTGTTAGTTTGATGCTCGCGAAATAACTTCCGTAGGCAGGAGAATACTTTTTTTTACAATCGAATTTTCTAATTTTCCTTGAAAACAGTGACAGATACAAAAAAATGTCAAGATGAAAGTTTGCACGTCTGAAAAAATTGTATGGAAAATTTATCTTGTTTTCTTGTGATACCTCTCATAGTTTACGAGAAAAATTCAAAAATTACATAAAAAAATGTCTCCTGGCTTCAAAAATGATTTAGCTGGCATGATGCTGATAAGATGCCTTTCTTCTATGATTAGAAACTTTTAAACATTTTTTAAAAGAATAAAAAAGGTTTTCCAGAAAATGTATTTTTTCATGTTTCCAAAATTCGAAGAAGCGAATGAAAAAGATTTTCTTGAAAGCCCCACCCTTTTGATCCTTCTAAATATTTTTTCAAATTTTCTGCTGATAGAACAAAGGCATCTTATAAGGACCATGCGAGCTGAACCATTTTTGAGACCGGTACATTTTTTCCCCCTAAAAATGTAATTTTTTAAATTTTCTCGTAAACTATGGAAAATATCGCAAAAGAACAAGAAAAAGTTTTCATGGAACTTTTTCAGACGTGCAAACTTTCATCTCAACATTTTTTCGTATCTGTTATTGTTTTCAAGAAAAAGTAGAAAATTGGATTACGAAAAAAAAATAATTCTCCGAGCTAGAGAAGTTGTTCAAGAAGCATCAAACTTACGAGATATTATTATTACCAAAGCACAAGTTAAAAAAAAATTGGCAAATATTTAAAGGTGGGTTTTTTTAGAAAAACTGCTGCTGTTATTTCGTTAATTTTAAACGTTTTTTCAATTTTCCATCGCATTTTCAAAGAAGACGATAAGCGCTACTTGAATATGAAAGAAAATAATAAATATCTTTTTTAAGTCAAAGTTATAATGGTTATGGCCGAAAATCAACATAATTGTGATTCAAGATTTTATAAAAGATTATTAAAAAAAAAAAAAAAAATTGATTAGCATTTCGAACTCGAAAGTTCATTGCCTCACTACCCGATTCGGGTAGTGTTTCTAGGTGGATAAATACTACCAGTGTGGGTCCACCACTCCCACGACGGGTCAACAACACGCAGTATTCCCCGAACGGTCACCCATCCAAGTACTAACCGCGCCCAACACTGCTTAACTTCAGTGATCTAACGGGAACTGGTGTTTTCAGCGTGGTATCGCCGTTGATTATTATATGTTATTAAAACAAAAAAAATCAAATAGGGCGATGGCACCAATTCTTCGATGTTGAAATTCTCTCAACTTTCACTATTCTCTTATCCAGACTTCATTTTTATTCTACAATTTTTAAATTTTGTTGCTTAGTACTATTGTAGTAATAATTATTTTCTTGAGATTATTATAAATTTATTATTTTGAAAGAATATAAAAATGTATAAACAAGCAGGATAATCAAACTTATGCTGTTCTTCAATATGTGTACTTCGATATTTATATCATAATATGGTTCACTTCATTATAGAACTTCGTTCGTTTTTGAAACACACTGTTACTGGTTTATAATAGTTTAATATTTTGTGATATCAATAATTACTTCGTTCCATTTCAAAAGATTCTAATAAAAAAAATTATAAGGAAAGAATGATTTATAACTCATCAGCGAAAGTAATATAAAAGTGCACGAAAAAACATATTAATTGACGAAAGATTAACAAAAGTTGAGTGAAACAGGGACACTGTGATATTGTGTACATATTAAATAACATTTCGCATCTTCATTTAACAACGAATAGCAGTTTTCATTTTAAGTTGCATAACACTTAGGATTTGTTGACGAATAAAAAAACAAAAATTATTTTGTATATTGATTTATTCAATAAAAGATACACGTTGTTTTCAACGCTTAGTAAGAAATTGTTATTGAATGATTATGCAAAATAACTTGAAATATTGCGCAAATGTCGCTATGTTTTCGGCTTACTCTACTTTTGTTAATCTTTCGTCAAATAATTTTATTTCGTGCAGGAAGGTAGAATGTGGAGCATTGAAGTAGAGGCAAAAACTGAGCCCCTACTTTGACGCACCAAGTGGAAGATTTGCAAATTTGTGCCCATTAGAGCGCCAAAGTAGGGGCAAAAATCGCATTGGAATAGCCTCTACTTTGAAACCTTAGCCCCTACAAATGACAGCGTGAAGAGCGTCAAAGTGGGGCCTATATTTCGACTCGGGATACCATTAAGGCCATTAAGGGATAACTCTTCATAACCTGTGAAACTATTTTTTTTGCTTTCTAAAAGTGTTATATGAGATCTACATACTTCCTACTCCCACTTCTGGAAAAATTACAATTTCCTAGGACAACGGGGAATGTTTTTTAAAAACTCGAATTTCTGGGTGGACGAAAAAACCCAATTCTCCTATGTTGGCCTATAAATCATTCTGGCTCGGGAAGTTGATTTTTCATCCTTGAAATGTGTTTCTTCAGATTTACCTCGTTCCTACTCCCACTTCTGGATCTCGGCTCAGGAAGAGTCCAGATGTGAAACCATTTCGAGCGCGGATAGCACTTGGATGGGTGACCATCTGTGACGTACAATCAGGTTGTTGTATTCGCTGCGTTTAAACTAATATCGAGCGGGAGGTTTAACGCCGAGGATGAGTGTGTTCATTCGATAGGTAGGATCGAATGCCTGCCATGAAACTCGACAGCCGAAAAACTGGCTAAACTCGGCAGGTGGTTTTTTGCAGTTTTCCTCTATCCAGGCAAAACATTCGGGTGAATTCGGATAGTTCTAAAAAAGTCAGATGCAGCCGCGACTTATGACTGGTTGTGATTAAATTCATACAGTGATTCTAACGCCACGTTAGTGAAAGAAATTTTTCACAGACCTATACCCAGTTAAGTTGAGTCATCTGATGGTAGGTGTACTCTCGCTAAAAGAACTTAGGTGATCCTTTAGCAGCGAGCGTGATCCGTGTATAGACCTCTGTTTCGCCCGGGCCTTAAAATAAAAGACACCAGTAAAATAGGGTTTTAACCGCAGTGTTACGGGTCTAAAATAAATCAGCCGATCAAGACAATAATAATAGTGTTTTAGAGAATATGGAACTTTCAGATGGAAAAATATGTTCATTCTTTGTATTTCGCTTCTATTGCTCTTGAAATTAAGTTTTTTTGAGAAAGTTTCTCATTAGATTTACCTAGTCTATATTCTTACTGCTGGGAGACTTTTAATTTCGTAGGACCAACAAGGTATTATTTTTAAAATTCTGAATTTCGGGTTGAGAGAGTTTGGACTCCACAAAAAGTTTTAACACTCTTCATTGTTTTCTTTTCTAATTAGTCTTCCAATTACTTCATGTGTGCACTTTCCTGTATCAATGAATACTTGTAACTTTCGTCAATACTGAATCATCAATCAGGTAATGGAATGAGTCTCACTCAAGTTCAGGATGGTGTTTATTTTTAAATAATGGTCTGCACGAATAGTGCAGTAAATTTCTACTTCAGCTTGGATTTTAAATGTAAAGTAAGATCAATAAGCAGAGATTAATTAGCGCAAATTGTTTCTTCAGAATACCTTAAATTTTAGAGAAATGTTTCATTATTTCCAAGCAATTTATTGGTATTAATCCTAATCATATATAATTGTGACTAAGATAATATGGATGCGCTATAGCGCACATTTAACATTGCTCTAAGAAACAAGATAATTGAGAAAGGTCAATACTATAGGATGTATTTTACTATATAATGATAATTCATTAAATCACCTGATGGAAAATAGTAATTTGTGATACAAGTGCGCAAAATAGGTAATTGTATGTAAGTGTGTATTTTGCATCATAAGCCGCAGGCGAATGATGGAATCACACGAGTTCAGAGCATGTTTACTACATATTTTTTGGGATCGCTGAATCCGAATCCAAAGTCCCAGAACACCCAGCACGTCAGGGTTCTGACATAACATCAAAAAACCTCATGAAAAATTTTCTTCTAGTAGGGGGTCAGACCATGTTTCTTATATGTTTTTGGGGCCGCTGAATCCGAATACGGAGGTCCTCACTATCTGCATCGTAAAACGCTTACGTGTGCCTGCCAAAACAGCATCAAAGCCGTAATCCAGGGACTAGCCCCGCCGTCACCGCGAGGAGGTGCCCTGGATGCAGACACACGTAAGTCGGATGAATAAATTTCACGAGTTTCTTTGGAAATCAAAACCAACCCAATAAAAATTTCTATGAGGTTTTTCGAGATTGTGTCACAACACTGACGCGCTGGAGTTTTTCGAACCTCGGCTTCGGAATCAGCGACCCCAAAAACATATAGTACACAGAGTCTGCCCTCCAGACCCGAAAAAAATTTTTTATGAGGATTTTTGAAGTTATGCCCGAACCCTGACGAGCTAGGGGTTTTTGGATCTCTGATTCGGAATCAGCGACCCAAAAACATATACTAAACATCGTCTGATCTCTGAGCCCACAAAAAGATTTTTTATGACATTTTTTGAGGTTGTGTCAGAAACCTGACTTGTTGGGGTTTTCCGGGGCTCGGATTCGGATTCAGGAACCTCAAAAACATATAGTGAACATGATTTGACCTCCAGGCCCGTAAAAAGACTTTTTTTGTGTTGCTGTGTTATTAAAAGATTTGTTCAAGTTCAATATAGATTTTTTTCAAGAAAATACCAACACCAGTGATTAAAGTTACCTATACCAACGGCCATATCACGCTGAAAAAACCAGTTCTCGTTAGATCACTGAAGTTGAGCAATGTTGGGCGCGGTTAGTACTTGGATGGGTGACCATTTGGGAATAATACTACTGCGTGTTGTTGGCGTCGCGTGTGTGGTGAGCCCACACTAGTAGTTCTCTACTACAAGAAACTATCCACCTAGAAACACTACCCGGATCGGGTAGTGTCACGCCTACCCTGAAAGGGAAATGGCTTAATGGTATATATACATACATACCAGTGTCTAAAGCACCTCATCTCGAAAGTGCGCATGCGCAGATTTTTCCTCAGTGCCTTAAGGAAGCCATCTTCAAACTGCGCATGCTCGAAAATTGTTCGCACACAGTCTGCTCAAGTAAGGTCCTTTAGGCACAATTTAGAAGCATGAAAATGTCAAGTTTTGAGGTGGGTCTTGCAAAAAATTTCATTCATAGTCAAACCGACCACTTGACTACCGTAGGATTCACTATCTACAAGAAAGATCGGATAGGGGTGTGACGTCAAAAGGCTCCACAAGCCTTTTCAAATAAATTTGTAGCCTGATTAGAGTGAAGAATAACCCACATACAAGTTTGCAGACTCCAAGCTAAAGTTTCGGACCTAACTACTTACTTAATTCTTTTCAATGCCAAAAATATCAATGGTGCGTCTTCGTTTTCAGATCTTAATACGTTCTAAAAAAAATACCTCAGAAATTGAAATTATCCTGTATTGGCTGTAAAGAAAAATTGGCTGTAAATATTGCTCTGGAAGTTAATTTTTTTATTTCCAAAAGTATTTCTGTATTATCACTTGTTCCTAGTCAGACTTCTGGAAGATTGACGTTTTTAATTTCTTGTTTGGCGAAAAAACGCAATTCTCCTATGATGGGCTATAAATAATTCTGAGTCTGCAATTTTTTTTTCGAAGAGTGTTGCATGAGATTTACTTAATTCCTCGTTCTGATCTCAAAAGATTCATATCCTCCTAGGACAACAGAGCATGTTTTAGGAAACTTTCAATTCTGGGATGGAAGAAAAATGTTTATTTTCCTGTTTTGTGCTATAAGCCTCTGTGGCTCTGGAGTTGAATTTTTTTCTTTCTAAACGTGTTTCATAAGATTTACCTCGTTCCTCCTTCCACTTCCAAAAGTTTTTCAACTTCCTAGGACAGCAGGGAATATTTCAGACAATTTTTAATTTTTTGGAAGAAGAGAAATTCGAATTTTATTATATTAGGCTATGAATTTCTTTGGCTCTAGAAATTCACAATTAAAAGAGAGACTTCCAAACTACCTCACTTATCGGCTCATTAGAGACAGGAATAACTAATTGAAAAAAGGGGAGAAAAAGGGAGAAAGTAAAACAAAAATCAACCTCTCACTTCTCCATCCTTTTTATACTACTAGGGAACGAACATGTTCCGAGGCCAATTTAGACCTCCTGATACAATCTAATGTAATCAACTTATTTATTGAGAAAATGATTGTTCCACAAAAAGAATTATTTCCATTTTCAAGTAAAAGAAAATTACTTCAACCAATTAATTACTTCATCGCATTATTATTATACCATTAAGCCATTTCCCTTTCGGGGTAGGCGTGACTTGCTCGGTTGGAAAGTAGTGGGATAGGTATATAGGTGTAAAGTAGGTCGTTATATGGTATAAGGTAGATAGGTATGTAGGTATATGTGTTATGGTATAGATATTTTAGATTGATCTGGAGTTTTCGTGTTATTTATTCAAATAACACGTTCACTCCGCAACACTGCTCCGACCCAGGTTGCTGATCAATCTCTCTAGCGATCACCCCAAGTGAGGAGCCTCACAAAATTGTTATGTATGGTTCCCCACTTGGGCCCATTAGTATCCAAGGTCTTTGTTTCAGGCATCATTCACTCTATTGTCACTCTGCTTATAAACTATTTGTCGCCACACATTTCTGTCCTGGCATACTACTCTAGCTTCCTTTACGTCCATGCATTTCTTCATGCAAGCTCTTCTGTTCCTATGACTTCTTATGTCTCTTCCGATCAATGTCTCATTTACAGATTCTAACCATTCTTTCGGCGGTCTACCTCTGGGCATTCTGCCATTTACTTTACCTTTATATACTTGCTTCGTCAGTCGTTCATCTTTCATTCTTTCAAGATGTCCGAACCATTTTAACTGATTTCTTTCCCATATGTCAACTAGCGTGTCTCCTGTACCACATTCTTTGAGGATTATCTCGTTTCGGACTTTGTCCATCAGTGTTTTTCCGCATATTATGCGCAGAGGTTTCATGCCGATCGCGTTGATTTTTCTCCTGTCCTTTTCTTGACAGGTCCATGCCTCGCTACCGTATAGTACAGTTGGTACGAATATGGAATTATGTATGGCCATTTTAGCTTTTTTTGATATGTTTTTATTCGTGAGGATGGATCCTGCTCTACCGATAACCTGCTTACCCTTATTTATGCGCCTATCTAATTCCCCATCTATTTTTCCGTCGCTAGTGAATAGACTACCTAGATATACGTACTTGTCAACTTGTTCTAATCTCACATCATTTAGGACAATGTTGCATATTGTTTTCTCACTTTTTCCCTCAAAAACCATGACTTTCGTTTTATTCACGTTAATTTTGAGGTCCATGTTCTTCATGCTTGTGATAAGTTTAGTCAACATTCTTTGCAAGTCTTCGACTGATTCTGCCATAACAATCTTGTCATCTGCGAAAGCCAACCCACGTACTTTGACGGTTTCGAGATCTATACCTTTTTCGTTGAAGAGGGCAGTTCTTAGACACTTATCCATGAATATGATAAATAGCCACGAGGACATAACGCATCCTTGTTTCACGCCTTGCATAATATCGAACCAGTCACTCAGTTTCCCATTTACCCTTACACTTGCTTTACTACCCGTATATATTGTTTTTATTGCTTGTAGGAGCCCTCCATTCACTCCATACTCTTTAAGGACTTCCCAAAGTTTACTTCTATTTATCGTGTCGAAAGCTTTTTCTAGGTCAATAAATGCACAGAAAACTTTCTTTCCTACTCTCAAGCTTTTTTCTGTGATCTGTCTTAGGCTAAATATCTGATCTGTACATGATCTTCCTGGCATAAATCCACTTTGGACTTCCCATATCTTCTCTTCTGTAATTTCCATTACCCTACGAATAAGTATTTTTGAGTATATTTTACTTACGGTACTTAGTAGGCTGATACCTCTGTAATTACTGCAGTTGCTTTCATCTCCCTTTTTATATATTGGTACAATAATCGCCTTTCTCCAATCGTCTGGGACTTCTCCTGTCTCGAAACATAAATTTATCAATTCGCACAACCTGTGAGGTATGTACTCGCCACCGTATTTAAGCATTTCAGCGCTAATACTGTCTAAACCAGCAGCCTTACCGTTTTTCAAGTTGTTAATTATATCTCTGACCTCAGTGACACTGACTTTTTAAATTGGGTTTTCTAATGCATTATGTTCAATGTCGTAGTTTTGTTGCCCTATATCTTCACCTCCTAATAGTTCTTTAAAAGAGTCTTTTAAAGCGTCTACTATCCCGTCTATATCATATAGCATTTCACCTTTGCTGTTTCTCATGCTAAAAAACTCTGTACTTTTACTTCCCTTCATCTCTTTAAATAATAGTTTCATAATTCCTTCAAAGCAGTTTTTTATTTTATTCTCTTCTTCTGTTCTGGTTTTCTCTTTACTCTCTTTGACTAGACGTTTAATTTTCCTCTTTTTGTGTCTGTAATCATTTTTGAGTCTATTTCTCTCCTCATCGCTAAGACCTGTCATGTTCAACGTTCTTTTGTACGCTTCTTTCTTTTCTTGTTGGGCTGCCGCAATTTCATCGTTCCACCACGCATCGCCAGACTTTTTTCCTACCCTCGCCATACCACACACTTCAATCGCAGTTTCAACAATGGTATCCCGCAATAAAGCCCACGCACCTTCTACATCTTTGTTCCTTTCAAGCGACTCCCAAATTGCCTTATCTATGCGTTCGTTTATCTTATTCTGAAAATCTATTCGTAATTCCGGTTTCTGTAAATTTTCGACCTTGATTCGCGTTTGTTTCGTTTGTTTGGTTCTCTTTCTTCTCCACCCCCGCCCTAAGTTCATCCTGGAGACTAAAAGGTAATGATCAGTATTGCATTCGGCCCCCCTCATGACTCTTGTATCTGTAACTAGTTCTCTTAGTCTTTCATCTGCAATAACGAAGTCAATTATACTGCGGTTATTTCCTTTACACTAGGTGTAAGTATGGATCATTTTATGTCGAAACCAGGTATTTGTAATAAATAGGTCCTTCTCTAAGCATAAGCTAACTAATTTTTCCCCGTTATAATTTTTTCTTGTTGGATCCCCAAAATTACCTAGTACCCCTCCTGTATCTGTATCCTGACGTTGGACGCCGACCCATCCGTTCATATCTCCTAACAAAATTATTCTTTCACCTTGGTCGCAAGTACTTATTGTATCATTTAAAGTGTCCCAGAAGGCGTCCTTAACTTCCCTCGAATCGCTATCAACTGGTGCGTAGCACGCTATGATAAATAATCTTCTGATTCCTACCTTCATTCTAGCCCATAGCAATCTGGGTGATACAAAATTATGCCCTATGAGATGCTGTCTTGCTTTTTCATTCATAATTAAACCGACCCCTTGACTACGATGTGATTCGCTATCTACTCCTGACCATATTTCACAACCGCCTTCCAACACCCCATTTTCTATTTTTATAAATTCGCGACCCTTTTTCTTCGTCTCAGGTACACAAAGAATGTCTAGTTTCCTTACGTGCATAGTTTCTCGTAGTTCTCTTATCTTAAGATCATTCACTCCTCTAGCATTCCAAACACCCAGTCTCCATTCATCGCCCGAAACACGACCTTTACGTTTACCGTGTGCATGCCTTTGGTCAATCCGAGTTTCAGTCCTTTCCGAGGCTACTTTATTGTTTGTATTATTCATGTTTAGATTGTACTCCCAACTATCACCTGTATGCGCGAGATTTGTTTTGCGAGTCGAAATCATGTCCGAATTAAGCAGTGATTTGTCTCATGGTGGAGTCAATCTGTAACGTCAGTCCCACCAAAACTTCTGTTACTGGGGAAGGGGGGCGGGGGGATAAGGACATGAGAAAGGAAGCCGAGAGTCTCAATAGGTGGGTGATTTATGCTGATAAGGTCACCAGCCTTAAGCAGCGTTCTATTAGATAGGAGTTGATATGTTCCCGTTTGCCGATTGCCGGCCGACCTCTAAAACACGAGCCAAAAACTGGTTGTAGATAATTTTTTTTTTTTTTAGATTAAAAGTTTCACTTTAGTTACGCGGTTATAAAGTCTTTTATTGAATAAATCTGCACACATAAAAAGAGTTTATAGAAAAATAATGAAAATTTTTTGAAACTTCTTTTAAAATGTTTTGAAACTTTTCTTTTAAAAATTCTTTCCCTATTTTCAAATAAACGACTGACTTCTGAGAGTACTTCAAAACGACTGATTTTGAGAACAAAGGGGCGAACTCGAGAGAGTCAAATAACACATGCGTTTCATTCCCTCTCTTTCCTTTTTTTTTTTAAGTTTGACCGTTGAAAATGCTGAGTGTTTTAAGATTTAGTAAATACTTTCGGGTGCATAAGAATGAGAACAAAAATCTGGAAATCCTGCGCAGTCCTGGATTCATTGTAAACAAATTTTTGAAAAATGAGTGAAATATTATTATAAAATTCAGTAGAAAGCATTACAGCAATCCTTGAAAAACGAAATTCCTTTGAAGTCATCTAAATCAATTTAAAACATTTACGCGCATTGAGTGCAGTTCTACTACGAATCAAATTCCTGGTATAAGTTCTTTAAATCCGATAGAGCCAATTTAAGGTATCT
>CAKNXH010060652.1:103346-201090 GCA_932178445.1 Andricus quercusramuli
CTAGAAACTCATCTTTTTTTAAAAACAGCTTGTAGATAATTCCATTTCTTGTCTATTTCCGAATGTCACTTCAATTACGCGGTTATAAAATCTTTTATTGAATAAATCTGCACACATAAAAAGAGTTTATTTTATTATATCTTGAAAGGTCCCTTTCTTAATTAATAGCTCTGTCGTCTTCTTTTCTTATAAACAACATCTCCATGAATTTTCTTTTTTTCTGATTTTTTTCTGATGGAGAATTTTAATATCATGCCAATCGAATTAATGACCATGTGTAACTGTATGCTTAGAAAGGGCTGAGTGATATCTAGAACTTCTGTTGACATTATTTTCATGTTCATCTTTCCCAAGTCCGAGTGCCCGACGTGTTTGCCCTATACAAACTGCATTATAATTTTAACAATTAACTTCGTAAATTACACTTTTTTGTCTAGCGTTCCATATCTATCTTTTCCTAATTAAACAATCATTTTGCTCTTAAAAGGAACTTTATATATACAGTATGTAAACCTAATTTGCCCAACATTGATTTCAAAATCTTCGAGATTTTCCCAAAATATGGGAGAACAACAGTATTAAATGTATTATAATCCTCTCTGTTCATATCATTTTGATCACTGTGTTTGTTATTGACATTATTTATTCGCTCATGCACATGTTTTTCCATTAAATCAAAAGGATAATGGTTGAGATAAAAAGGACGGAGAGAGGAAAATGTGAGATGTGTGTTTTTGGTTGACTTTTTCCCTTTTTATTCCTCCTTTTTTAATTGCTCATTTCTGTCTCTAATTAGCCGAACGGTGAGGTATTTTTTAAGTCTGTTTTTTAATTGTGAATCTTTTTCTTGCTCATTTCACGAAAAATTATTCGTGATGAAATAGATTTCTTCTCAATCTTAATTACCAATTTTTTAAATAGAGACACTAAACTCATGATTCTTTTGATACTGCTGGGTCTGCTTATGATAATAATGCAAGATTTCTTTTAATTGAGCTTACATACTTTTACCTTAACTTTCTTGGAAGAAGCCTTTCTTTTTATTTAAATCGTTGTGAAAAAAATGTTATTAAATATTAGAAATTTTGAGAAATGCATTGAAATAATTTCGATTGTTTTCTTTCCCTATTTTGGCAATTTGATTAATTTGGATAAATTAGTTTGAAACCACCCAGATAACTACTTTTTTTTATAACATTGTTCATTTAGATTCAACTCATTTCTACTCCCCTGGGTTAAAATATTTGGTCTTGACTTTGTCTTGGGCAAAGACCAATCCAAGACAATTTCAAGTTATTCTGTATGTCTAGCTTGTGAGACGGAACCAGACTATTCTTGATGTCTTAAGGCGAATATTTTCGACTTGAAGACAAAAATTTATGTCTTGAGGTCAAGGTATCTGAGGGTCATCAATAATTCTCGTTAAATTCTATAGAATGTTTATATCCTTCATCTTCATGGTATTTATTTTTTGTGTATTAATAAGTTTATTTGTCTGCAATAATTATGTTCATTGAAAGGCAAATTTAAAAATGTCTTCCATTTTTTTCTATCTCCAACAGTTCACTAGATACTTCTAGAAAATTACAGTTTTTATATTTTCATGGAAAGTTTTATATGGCTGTAGTTGTTGAGACGGACAGGTTCCAAATTGCTCATTTGAAAGTTAGTTATCGCAAAATTACAAGTTTTATCGGTTGTGAAATTTTAATCCTCAGCAGATGTCAACTGTTTGATCCTAACCTATCTACCTGATTCCAGAAAATGGCAGGTCCTGCCGGTGGGGTCCATAGTTGATAGAGGTCGAATTATAACGAAAAATTTCAACTTAGCGATTTTAGCGACGGTGGTCTATAAATTAGTCAAGCTTTCTCTTTAATTACCATTTTTTTGTATAGACAGCTTCTTTGGATTCTACATAGTCACCTTCTTGACAGATAGGAGATTTCCAATATCATATGATCTACAGGAAATGTTTTTGAAGATCTTGATTAACTGAAAACATGAAAAGGGATAGGAAGAAGAATGTGTCACTCATCCTAAAAGAAAATAAGAAAAAGTTATAATAAGAAATAAGTAATAAACATATAGTAAAACAAAATCATTCACGAACAGCGACTTCATGTTGAACGGAAGGAACGACAAAATTAGGAAGCAAACGTATTTTATTGTTATAGATTATACATTATTAAACATAGAAATATATCATCTCTGTCATTTTTTAATCGCAGTTAATACACTCCGTTTGCAGTAATGCTCTTGTTTTTCCTTCTTGTGTTGTGAGATTCAGTTTCTATGACTAAATGCCTGTTGATGTTTGAATGATAATTTTAAAACGAAGCGTGCGTATCAGCAATCTTAAAACAATAATTATGCAAATGTGAATCGTTCTTATAAATTTTGAATAGTAATTTGACTATACAGACTATGTCAGTCGTTTTACTGATAAAAAATTATGAAGTCTATTGCACCCTAAAGATTCAAGTCTTCAACCCATTCTGATATCTAAACATCAACACTACATTCATCTATCCCAAAAATGATCTTCCTTTTATTGGAGAGAACAAACAACGCCATATGTGCTACAATAAGATACATCATACCTATAATCCATCAATTTAAATCTACGCATTTGGCGAAAATTAACCCATAAATATTTGATTACCCAAACCAATTGATCATACTTTACTCAACACTCCAGAAGTCCAACAGCTCTACGAGATAAATCAAACATCATTTCCTTCATTATAGTAGCCCGTCAGTATTACGCGCTCGTTAATTACCGCTGCTGAAAATTGTCTCTTCATTCAAATTTAATGAAGGGGAGCTCGGAAGTCCCCCTGTTCTTGGCAAATCTGTAGTTCTATACTATAGTTGTACCCATACTTGTTCGCCCACACAATTACGGCCTCTAATGTCTAAACGATCACGGGGTAGAGTGAGTCCCACCTCGCATTTAAGCACCCCGTATTTTCTGTGTGCCCTATACAGCCGAAGTTGCGTCGAACCATGATGGTCGTTGAGGTGGCTGGCTGGCACGGGGGTGGAAAATGGTCGAAGAGAGGGAGGCTACGTTACCACTGTGTATCGCCCCACTGCACGCGAGTAACAGAAGGCAGATCTCTCCCGGGAGACTCGACGCTTGTTTGCGCTGCTTATCATCAGTTCCCATTAATATTAAACCGCATTCAACGAACCAACCACCCCGGCGGCCTCGCGAGCCTGTGTACGTATGTAGGTAGAACCGGCCACAAACACGCTCACAGCTCAAATCGTCTGTAACATAGTTTCCATCTGTATATGTGACATACATGTAAACTCTAGAGAGTCTAGAGTGCGCACCAGCTTTTTCGAGGCAGAAGTTTATTTCCCTACTATTTAAAAAAAATAAAAGGAAAAACGAAAACGAAGAATTAGATACGAAATTATGAGTTGTAGAAAGGGTATGGAAAAGCTTGATATTCGTTTTGATTCAGAATTATTTTATGGCTTGAAAGAAGAGTAATTTCCGCTAGCGAGTGAGTGTGTTTCAAATGGCGAAGGTAGTTGTCAGAGTAAATTTATAATTGGTTCAGAAAGGGAGTGGAAAAGATGGTCTACCTTATTTAAAGACCTTAGCATCAAAAATCAAAAATATTATTTGAGGAGTTTTTGAATTAAATTCAAGGATCAAGTGACCGGTTGAAATTCATCCCGGCCCTCGAATGTTACTCCTACTAATTCCTATGGGAAAATCCACTCAATTTTTTATCATTTTCAAGAAGCTTGCGAACCATTAAGAATCGGGAAAATAATTTTTTCTTTCTAAAAGTATTCTTCTAGATTCAATTAGTTCCTACTTCGATTAATGGAAGATTTACAACTACCTAGGATAACAGGGAATATTTCAGAAAAATTTTAATTTTGGGTTGAAAAAAAACCTCAATTTCCCTAAATTTCCTATATTGAGCTATGAATAATTATGGCTCTTAAAATTAATTTGTTTAGTTTCAAAGCGTTCTAAACAATTGCGTGTGTGTGCGCGCGCGAGTGTGTGTGTAAGTGTGGAAGTTACACTTTGTTGTAAAGACGGTTTCAGATAAATTGATGGAACTTAAAGGGCTTCGTTTCACTACTGATATCTCAAAACTGACGGAAGGATTTCTGAAATTATTCATTTTTTGAGCACTCTACAATATTTGAAAAATCGGATTTTATAGTGAAACATTTTCCATAAACATGATGCAAAGTTTATGCAAGGATATGAAATATTCCTCAAACCAGGACGAATCGATTCACCTGTAATATTAATACATTTTATTGAAGAGTAAGAACGTTATTGTCAATTCATACTTACAAAACTTGTTTTTTATAGTCGAACTTTTTTTAATAATATAATTCCTCGCATGATTTAAAATTGATGCAAGAACAAAAAAGATTCTAGAAGATCTTGGAAAGCGATGTTTTTTTTTTATCTGAGTGATATAACTTACAAAAATATAATGTTGATGATGGTAAAAAATTACATACTTCCGACCAAAAGAATTCATTTGTTGGATCCTTTATTCCAATTTATCGACGTTTCGAAAACTTATAGTTTTCCTCATCAGGACCAAAGTTATTGAATTGAGAAGTTTATAAACATCATCATCTCGTATAAAACAGTTCAAAATTCTCTTTCTCCCATTTTTCTATAAAAAATTGTGGAAAAAAATGATATAAAAATTTTTTAAATATATGTGTAATATATAAAATTTTTTAAATATATATGTAATATATGTGTCAACGGCGATACCACGCTGAAAACACCAGTTCCCGTTAGATCACTGAAGTTAAGCAGTGTTGGGCGCGGTTAGTACTTGGATGGGTGACCGTTCGGGGAATACTGCGTGTTGTTGACCAGTCGTGGGTGTGGTGGACCCACACTGGTAGTATTTATCCACCTAGAAACACTACCCGAATCGGGTAGTGAGGCAATGAACTTTTGAGTTCGAAATGCTAATCAATTTTTTTTTTATGTGTAACACAAAAGTGAGAAAGTGAGGTCAAGACATATAATTGATTTATTTACCTTCAGGATCTTTCTTTCAGGATACATTTCTAGTTGAAAATTTTCAACCGTATGTTGGTTTAAAAAAAAAAAATAAATAAAGTTGCAAAATTGTAATTAAAATTAATAATTTAGTAAAAAACATTGTGTAGACACAGGAAACAAAACAGTCATTTTGCTCATTTTTCAAACGAGAAGAAGAGAAAGAGAAACATTAACAAAGATAGAAATTGCAATGCCGTATCATCAATTTATATCAAAAGGTACTTAAATTTCTAAATAATTCTAATAACTAAAATTAAACAAAAGAATTAAAAATGATTGACAATCATTAAAAATTGAAATGTTACATACTGCTGTTGATAATTAATTGAATGTAAGTAAAAATTACAATAATATAAAGAATTAAAGTAAAAAATCACCAATTTGAAAAAATTCCGAAGATCAAATATTCGCAATATAAGATATCTATGGTTGTAAATTCAAAAATAGAAAAATTTGGTTGAATTTATTTTTGTTAAGTCGAATGTGAGATATGAATACAATTACAACATAATTAAATGAGTTGAAAATTTCAAATATTAATTTTATATCCTTCTTATCTAATTAGTTACAAAGTTCAAATATAATTAATGTTTTAAATGAAAGAATCCAAGATTGTGTTATATATTGGGCTATAATTATTGAAATCTGAAATTATATTCAAGTAATTATTACTATTTTTCTTAATGAAGAAAATTTTTGCCATTAGTCTTTTTAATTTATTGGGTCTATGATGTAAAACTGTAATATTATCCCAATCAATTAAATTTCCAGTTTCAACCTGATGTTTCGCTATGACTTTATGGTTTTTTTGATTTTGTCTAAAATTATCATGATGTTCTTTAATTCTAATAGAAAGTAATCTGCCAGTTTGACGAACATAACATTTATCACAATTCAAATATAGAATTTCATATACTACATCAGTAAGTTGCAAATTATCTGATAAGTCTTCGCCGAAGTTTATAAATATATCAAGTTTTGAATCAATTCTGAAATTTGTTGTGATATTAAAGTCATTTAAAATTATTTGATCTTCTAAATTTTTTCAAATTGGTGAATTTCCTACTTAAATTCTTTATATTATTGTAATTTTTATTTCGATTTAACTAATTATCAACAGCAGTATGCAGGGCCGATTTTACACAAAGTGCCACCCTTGGGCAATGGTTAAAAATGCCGCCCCATGTTCCTTTAGCTCTGATACATTATAATACAAATACAATTTAGATAAATTGGGGTTTAGGATTATATCATGGCATTAAATTACAATTTTCATCAATTATGATAACAATAATCAGGAATTCGGATTATATTTTCGAATATACGTGAACTGGAATGATTGGAGAATCTATCTCGGATGAATGAATACACGTCTCATCTTTCGTTTAGCAAATTTCTCAATCAAATCTTCCCTATCTAGAGAACGAAGAATGTGTGATTCGATGTTCAAAAGAGAGTTCAAAAGTGCAGTTTGTTACAGCTGTAGAAATGAACATCCTGTACGCGATTTCGACGTTCGGATACACAGTGTACAATTGCTTTTCGCGCAGTACTTTTAAAAGCTCTAAAGGAGTAATTTTCTTCAATCTTTTTCTGCGAACAATACGCGTGAAAAGAAATAAATTCATCATCCAATGAACGTTCAAGGTCAGAGGCGTAAATTTCCCTCAATTTGCGTGCTTTTTCGCGGATTCCATCAGAATTCAAACTGCCAAATTCAGTTATAACGGAAAATCTTTAGTGAAACTCTTCATAAGCTAAGCACCTTTTTTGTAATTCAGAAGCTAAATTGTCCAAGATTACACAGAAAGTTTTCACTCTAAAACTGTCTTGGCCCGACAATTCAGCCTCTCCAGCACGTGTCTCATCAATCTGCATTTCAATTTTTAATGATTGGTAATAATTTTTTATTCTTTTGTTTAATTTTAGTTATAAGAATTATTTAGAAATTCTGGTACCTTTTGATATAAATTGATGATACGGCATTGCTATTTCTGTCTTTGTTAATGTTTCTCTTTCTCTTTTTCTCGTTCGAAAAATGGAGCAAAACGACAGTTTTGTTTCCGATGTCTACACAATCTGTTTTACTAAATTATTAATTTTAATTACAATTTTGCAACTTTCTATCTATTTTTTCAAGAAACCAACATGAAGTTGAAAATTTGTAACTAAAAATGTAACCTGAAACGAAGATCCTAAAGGTAAATACATCAATTACATTTCTGAACCTCACTTTTTCACTTTCGTGTTACACTTATATATAAAAATTTTGTATATCAATTTTTTCCAAAATTTTTCATGGAAAAATGGGAAAGGGAAAGTTTGGAACTCTTTTCTACGTGATTATTATGTTTATAAACTTCTCTATTTAATAACTCTGATCCTGATGAGCAAAACTATAAGTTTTTTAAACGTCGCTGAATTTGAATAAAGGATCCAACAAATTAATTCTTTTGGTTTATAGTATGTCATTTTTACCATTTTTAACATCATATTTGTATGAAAAAATACTTCTTTATTCGAAATTAATCATTAGATCTATAATATTGATACATTGTATTGAAGAGCACGGATGCTAAAAATCTGTTTTATATGGAAAAACTTTTTTCATTAACATAATTTGAAGTTCATGTAAGATTGAGAAAGGACTCCTTCATTCGAAACGTTTTGACTGACTACTGTATTTTTTATTTCGACTTCCACAATGAGGAAGAAAATATATTTGCGAATTAATCATAAGGAGTAGGAAGCAAATTGCTCATCAAATGAACACCATCAAATTATAAATACAAAAAAAGTGGCGACAGGTCGAACTCATAATGCGACGTGCCAAAAGTACGTAACACTTTCTTCTAACAACTTTGACCCCCTCCCTCCTTCACCACTATTTCGTAACGCTTTTTCTATGGTAAGTAAATGTAACTGAAACATTGGCGTCACGAATTTCAGCATATTTTTTCCATAATCTATCGATATGCTGTACAGGATTCAATCTCAATTCTTTATTCTAAAAATTTTCGTTCATTCAAAATAATTTCAGAAATTTAAACACTATGAAAGTGGTTTGTGAATCTCGCAGAGAAAAGTTTTATTGACACTTATTACCTGAATATTGAATTCACTGAGAAAACCCCGAAAGGAAAATGGCTTACTGGTTCAATAGCAGTGCAACCTCTGAATTAACCCTCTCCAAATAAGATCGCTTCTACTCATCTTTGTTCGAATGTTGCCCCCACTACTTCGGGCATCATAGAATCGGGGACAAACCTCTGAATAATGCCGCTCGTGGAAATTGCGTTTTGATCTTCATTTATGCTTTGATTAATCCTTGAAGTTATCCCTGAGGTCTTTTATATCCAGCCTTTTTTTAATCGTGCGTCATTTCTTCCATTTCTTTTCAGTCTTTAATTTTTTTCCACATGTTAAAATTGAATATATATATATATATATATATATATATATATATATATATATAATAACTAGTTTTATCTTATAAAGGATATAAAAAAGTATATCCAAAAAAATTTTCGTGCAGAAATATTAAAAATCCTTGTTACAATAAAGAAATTTCTGCTGGGGTCTACATCGACCCCCCTCATTCTCTATGTTATCACAGGGAGGGGATAACTTTAAGGGTTAACAGTATAGTGATGAAAATTTTCATTTATTGTAATCAATTTTATTAATCTATTGTTAATACTTATTGATAATAACACATTTTCATACAAATACAGTACAAGTCCGATAAGTTTCCGTCAGAGAAGTGTATACTCTCCTTTGCGCATCATTATTACGCATGCGCGCACCCAATATCGTGTTACTAGAGGGGGCATCCGATAAGTCCGCAATTCCTGGAATTTTCCGCCCCTACAGTCCCGAAATGAGAAACTAATCGGACTTCTACTGTATATTAATAAAAAAATTTAATTATCTCAAAAAAGGTAATACAAAGTAACATATTCAGCAATTCTTGTTCAAAAATAATATCTCTTAATTTAATACTAAAAAAACATAGTATCACATAAAACTTTCTCACATACTGCTAAGTACCTCTTGAGAATTACAAATTGAGTATTTTTGCTCAAATAAACATTTTACTTTACTCATAATACAATGAATATTGCAACTATTTAGAATAATATATTTGAAATATTCAAAATAATACTTATACGAATTCATCATTGAAAAGCTGGATTAGAGCTACTATGAAATCTATGTTAGGTTGCCATACTTTCACGTGAAATTCATCGATTGCAAGCGGTCCTATTTGGAGGTTGAGCCGAGAATTTTTCATGGCGAGTTCGGACCGCGGGTGGGGGTATCTCATTTCTTGGAATTGTATTCCCCTACAAGCCCGAACACGGTTCTAAACCAGTTTTTTAATGTTAAATTCGTGTAAGTAAGTTTATTATTTTGAATATTTCAAATGTATTATTCTAATTGAATGCAATATTTATTGTATTATGAGTACAGTAACGTTTTTATTCGAGGAAAAATATTCAATTTGTAATTTTCAAGAGGGACTTGGCAATATTTCACAAAATGTTATGAGATATCATTTTTTTTCGAATTAAAAAATATTATTTTTCAACGAGGATTGCTGAATATGTTACTCTGTGTTACCTTTTTTGAGATAATTGAACATTTTTAATAATATATAAGTACAAAAATGTATTATTAATAATAAGCATTAACAATAGATTAAAGAAATTTATCACAATCAATTGAAATTGTCATTACTATACTATTATTCAAAGCATAAATTAAGATCGAAAAGCAATTTCCACGCGCGGTCTTATTCGGAGGTTAGCTCCAGATTTTAGTATGCGCGAAGTAGTGGGGGCAACTTTCGAACGAAGATTAGGAGAAGCGGTCTTATGCAGTCGGTAAAATGGCTGTCCGCTCGTTATCACTTCAGACGCAAAAACTGTTAGGTCTACCAACTTCATATTCTGCATGGAGATGTGTTTTGCGTATCTAATGTGAGGAAAATTACGGAGAATCCTGAGAAAAATACTCATCGAAGCTTTGCTATGCAAATGCTTGAAAAGTAGGCTCTTTTTACTCAAAATAAGCCTGCTGGCACTCCTAGCGCAAATATTATTAGATCTAACGACTTCATTTTTTGCGTAGAGCTGTCTTTTAATCCTTGTGTTGCCACCCGGGTACCCATCTGCATACGTTTTGTTAAATAACTTTTTTCTAATAAAGATAGGCCAAATGCTCCTCGAATATATATGACTGAACCGATTCTCTATCGAAATTTGATTTCCGTACAGTATACCATAAAAATAAAGTTTGTTAGAATAATTTTATTGCTTTCGTAATATGTTATATGTATACGAAGCAACACCGGCGATGTCCAAAATGTAGTCCAAGAGTAGAGAGTAGAGAGTTGAGTGTAGAGTAGAATATATTACAGAGTAGAGAGTAGAGTGGGAAGTTTAGACTAGAGAGAAGGGTAGAGTGGAGAGTGGAGTGTAGAGAGAAGAGTAGAGAGTAGGTAGTGGAGTGGAGAGTGGGGAGTAGAGAGTAGAGTAGAGAATAGAGAGAGTAAAAAGTAGAGAGTAAAGAGTGGAGTAGAGAATAGAGAGAGAGTTGCGTGGCGAGTAGAGATTAGGGCAGAAAGTAGAGCAGAGAGTAGAGTAGAGAAGAGTAGATGGTAGAGAGTCGAAACTAGACAGTAGAGAGTGGAGGAAAGAGAGTACATAGTAGAGAGTAGAGGGCAGAGGGTTTAGAATAGAGTAGAGAGTGGGGAGTATAGAGTAGGATATAGTTAAGAGAATAGTAGAGAGTAGAGAGAAGAGTAGAGAGTAGAGAGAAGAGTAGAGTAGAGAGTCGAGAGTAGAGTAGAGCAGAGTGTAGAGAGTTTTTTTTTTGGAAAGGAGAAATGTAAAATGCTTTATACACTAACTACATTCAAACTTTAGTGACGAATCCTTAAGGAACGAAAGTGAGTGTCGGGCTGACCTAGAAAAAATGGCCTTACCGACTAAACGAACTCCTTTATTGCTGTCAACCTGGGACACTGGAACCGCCTATCGCATTACTTCAAAGTCTTAGATTGTAGGCCAATAAGCCGCACCTCGGCTCCCGACTTGCGTTGCCTACTTGGCAAACACCTACTCTTTTCTCATCTCGCCCAACCAGGATGCACGCATCGTCCTCAATAGTGCAGTGGTACCGCACACCGGACTCGTCGGCCTTCGGCATCCCGGTTTAGCGTTGTTGGTACTTAATTCCTCCTTAACCTCCTTGAAAAAGCACGCATCGTCCTCAGCACCGCTTTGATGGCACATCGGGCTCGTCGGCCTTTGGCTTTTTGGAGGGCTCCCTCGGAGTCTTTTCAGGGTTCCTTAAGAATTAGATTGTTCTTCTTTTCTCGTAGTAGTTTTTCTACATAATCTTTCACCACATCCCAGTTAGATTGTGACTCCAGCATGAGCTCAACAATATTGTCCGGAGTTATGTCCACTCCGAGTTCATTCTGCAATTCACTTCTTCTCGTCGCCCACCTCGTGCAATGGAAGAAGGTATGTTCCACATCTTCCGCCTCGTTTGGGCAGTAGTCGCAGTTCGGACTCTGCTTATTTTTTCGCCGGAATAAGTAGGCATAAAAAGGGCCGTGGCCAGACAGGAACTGGGTGAGGTGATAATTCACCTTTCCATGTTTCCTCTCGACCCACCGTATCAAATCGTTTATGAGCCTGGCAGTCCACTTGCCTCTTTTTTCTGACCTCCATTCTATTTTCAATTTCTCAAAGGTTGCTGCTCTTTACTGTTTTACGGTGTCCTTTCCAGCACCTGCTTTCTTGATCTCGTAAACCCTCTTCCTCTCAGCTGCCAAGAGATCGATGGGAATGATGTCTGCAACTACCAGCACTGCTGGTCCGGAGACAGACTTATAGGCGCACGCCACTCTCAGTGCACCTTTCCTTTGTACTGTTGTGAGTCTTTACCTGTATTTGTTTATCTTCAGAGCATCGGCCCACACTTCTGCTCCATAGAGCATGATAGAGTGGGTGACACTCATCAGAATTCTCCTCTTGCAGCTTCTAGGTCCAGCTACATTCGGCATTAGTCTTGATAGCATACCGACCATTGTCTCCACTTTGGCGGCAGCATTATTTATTTGCACTGAAAACGTGAGTTTCTCATCTACTGTCTGGTTTCTGGTTTCCTCTGTCTTGTCAGGACTACAACCTCCGTTTTCTTATTTGCTGACTTCAGCCCGTGATCGTCGAGCCAGTTTGCTACCTTTCTTGATATTAAGGCAACTCTTGTTTTTGCCTGCTCCTCCGTAGAAGCTATGATCACTGCGGCAAGATCATCAGCAAAACAAACCAATCTTATTTCTACAGGTAGGCCCATCGTGAGCACTTCATCATACACCAAGTTCCAGAGATCCGGCCCGAGGGCCGACCCCTGGGCTACTCCCGATGTAACTTTTGTGCAGTGTGTTCCTTCAGTAGTTTCGTACATGAGGCTTCTTTTACTTAAGTAGCTACTGGTAATACGCCGTAGATAGTTTGGGACTTTGAAGCGCCTTTCTAGGGCGTCTAGATTGTCGACCCATCTAACAGAATTAAAGGCATCTCTGACGTCATAGGTGACCATTACACAGACCTTCCTTGACTTGTGGTTGCCAGCACGCAGACAGGTCTGTAAGAGGGAGGTGTAATGGGTGGGCCCTTTTCCTTGTCCAATAATACAAGTCTCTGTTTTTTTCACCTTGCACAGAAAACTCCGGATTTAAGGCAGGCGTTGAAGCTATTTAGCAGCGCATACGGGTACACTTTTCCGATCATCATAACGACCTCCGTCGGGATGCCATCAGGACCTGGTGCCTTCCCGTTTATCATCTTGGCTGCAGCAGTCCACAGTTCTTCTCTAGTAAAAAGAGGTACCGCTTTAGGTAGTATTTCCTCCGTGATGACCCGTTCAGGGTGCTTCGGAAATAGTTCACCCACTTCCACTATCAACTCCATCATCTGCGGGTCCATCTTAGCGACTGGTGATCTTCCATGAAGTTTTCCAGTCACTATCTGGTACTCAGGCCCTAGGTGTCCATGTCTACTAACATACGAACATCTACCCATTTGAGGTGTTTACTGCTGGTTATTGCACGTTTTAATGTTTTTTGCCATCATATATTCTTTATTTGCCTCGGTTGCATCTTTCCCTTATTCCGAGTTCGGGGTATCTTTCGTTCGAGTTTGAAACTCTCAGTTCTCAGCTCGGCTGTTTCTGCGTTCCACCAGTATACTGGGGGTTTGATGGTTCTTCCCGCTCTCCTTGGCATTGAGGCATTACACCCTTTCTCAATAAGGCATATTGTGTTTTCCACCAGATACTCTGCTTCTTTTTTTGTGGCTGTAGTAGTTATTTGCTCTTTCAGCATACTTCCCCCCCTTCTCAGCGATGGTGCTGAGTAGTTTGGTCGTATCTAGTTTCGCAACATTCCAGCCCCTCTTGTTCCTTTGAGTCTTGTAGACATTTGACCTCTGGTTTTCACTTTTTAGCCTGACTTTACTCTCATGTTCCTTTACATGTTGGCTCACCGCGCTCTCAGTTTCTCCAATATATACTTTCCCACAAGAACGAGGGATTTTATATACTCCCGGATCACTGAGAGGTGCCTTTTTGCCTTAAAGGTTTTTCAGAAGTTGGCCTATTTTCGCAGGTCGTTTAAATATGGTTTGGATGTTGTGTTTGTTGAGAATTCTTCCTATTTGTTCTGTGATACCTGGAACGTAAGGTAGGATGATAGTCGTTTTTCTCTCTCCTTCTTTAGTAGGTTGGGTTGAATTGTTTTTTTAGGGTATTTTCTTATTGCTTTATCAATTTGTTTGTTTTTGTAATAGTTTTGTATATTGGAAAATCAATAAGAAAATACACTAAAAAACCAAGTCAACACAATCTACTGAAGAAAGACAGAGAAAAACGACCACCATTCTAACCTACGTTCAACATACCACAAAACAAATAGGAAGAGTTCTCAACAAACACAACATCCAAACCACCATTTAAACCACCTGTGAAAATAGGACAAATTCTAAACAACCCTGAAGATAAAAAGGCACCTCTCAGTGATTCGGAAGTATATAAAATCCCTTCTACTTGTGGTGAAGTCTACATTGAAGAAACCGGGAGAGCGGCGAGCCTACGTGTAAAGGAACATGAGAGTGAAGTCAGGCTAAAACATTTCACGCGATCATAGCATCATATCGAAACAGCACATTGCATTTTAGTTGACAAAATAACCGTCATCGCAAAAACGTACAATATCTTCCCAAAAAAACAGAAATCAAAATCTTTGAAAAATCGAAAATCATCAATAGGGACAATGAATATAATACCCATCTGACTTGGCTGTTTGCTCTCCCGAGTATTTAAAAAGAGACTTAATCGGCCAATCAAGTTCGGTCAGTCCCCACCATTGGGCACCCTGGCCAATCACAGGCATCGTAGAGAATATAAATGTAAGAATAACATAACCTGAAACTTCAGTTTCAAGTCAGCCTTGAAGAAATGAACTGCAATTTTCACGAAACGTCCGCGAGATTTGTAGTTTTGCACCCGATTGAAACCCGGAAAACCTCCTTTAAATTCATGTTTATCCTTATCACCGAAAACATCAACTACATCCACCGCGGTTTCTTACGTATATTTCGAGAATAAAAGGCTAAATATTATTTCTCGTTTCAAGCTAAATTCTCTCTTAAAATTGCGGAAAAATAAATCCCAATGTTCAAGAACAATTTTGGAAGGAATTTTTTTGCATGACGTGTAGACGTGTAAGTCTTGATTAATATACCGAATTGCTCTTGAAGAAAATTATATTGCCAATTTGTGGCTTTATCATTTGCCAGGGTCAAAATTACAAGAGTTTTCGTTTGTGAATTTCATTATCGATAATACTCCGACCTCTATAAACTATGGACCCCACCGACAGGGCTTGCCATTTCCAGGAATCAGGTAGCTAGGTTAGGACCAAGCATCTGATTAGGATTAAAATTTTAAAAGTTATAAAACTTTCGATTTTGTTAAAACTAATTTTTAAATGAGAAATTCAGAACCTGTCTGTCTCAATAACTGCAGGCATATAAAATTTGCCATAAAAAGATCAAATCTGGCATCTTTTAGAAGTATCTAGTGAACTGTTGGAGATAGGAAAAAATGAACAACATTTTTAGATTTGCCATTCAGTGAACATAATTCGCAGACAAATGAACTGCTTAATACAGACAAAATAAATACGATGAAGATAAAGAATATAAATATTGTATAGAGTTTGAAGCGGATTAGTGATGATCCTCAGAGGACAAAATCCAAACCAAATATTTTTACTTTGAATACGTAAACGTATTTTGTAGCTTGTGAACTTCAACTACACCCGCTATGTTTATTATTTTCGAATCAATATTATTTCAAATATATTATTTTACTAATTTATTATTTTTTATTTTTATTTCAAATATATTATATTACTCAATAATTAAGTAATTTTATTTTGTTGGATTCAATTCAACCACCACATTATCGATTATATTCTTTTTGCTATAAATTGATATATATTATGCGCGCCGCATTCGCCCCATCACTTCTGATTTTTAATTTTTCATACAAATTTAGGGCGACACACTTTGTGAACTTTATTTTGTCTAGCCCAATCATATTAAATTCTCAAGTTCCGCAGACTTTGTAATTATATCGTTGAGGAATATTATATAGATATTTCAGAAATGAAACCGTGAAAATTATTTATTTCATAAATGTGAAATACTTTAAGTCATCTATGTTCACCTCAAAGCGTAGGTCGGTGTTTGAAATTTCAGCGCAGGATTTTATTTGTTACCATTACTCTCATAACACATTGAAAAGCATTCTTAACCATCCTTTCACAGTAATGTGTTATAATTAAAATATTGAAATTTTGTATCTGGATACTAAATGGCAGTGTCTACACGTACCGAAAAAGTACGGCTACTTTTTAAAAAATTTTGAAACAAATACCCGCTTTTCCAGGTCCCGATATTCTTTCCGGAAAAATCGGGTTATTCGTAAAAAATGTCGGTACAAGTACCCACGAACAAATTAAGTCAAGTGAGAAAATTGGATGTTAATACGAGATAAAATCTGGATATTGAACCTCACAATACTCTCTCTGATCAAAATTGGCGTTTTGTGAAACGTATCGTTTCTTTTAGAAAGGTTTTCTCGCAAATGTTTGCTTTTCTGAGCAATTCTTTCGCGATTTAATAGAGCTAAGAAATAGCTCAAAACATTTTTTTGTTTTATACGAAAAATTAAATGCGTTCAAGTTAGACAATTTGATGTGTCTCCTAAAAAATACAGAATTTTTCATTCATGCCCTTATACCCCGGGATCTTTATATATATATTTATTATTATTATTATCATTATCATACCATCAAGCATAATCCCTCCCAGGGTAAATGTTACTCGTCCGGCTTTATCCTCGTTACATTTCCGAGAATTAAGGAATTCAGTGTAGGAGGCGTGATAAGGGGGAGGGGGGTTAGGGTTTTTAGATGAATCTATAATTCCTGAATCTACAAATTCTACAATCTAGAATTATTTAAACAACACGTGCATTCCACAACTCTGCTCTGACCCAGGTCGCTGATCAACCTCTCTAGCAATTACTCCAAGTAAAGAGCTTCAGCGCATTTCCTTATAAATCAAAAAATGGAAATGAATCATAATATTAGCATCATGTTGGTAATTGGATTAAATATTGAATAAAAGCTGGTATTTGAGTGACATGTGGGGCCAGGAAAAAGCCCACCTGTGCAAGTGGATCCAGTTTGGACTCTAGATTAGGGTATCGCAGAACAAGGTTTGCCATGAGTGTACTCAGTAGGCAAAGCAAGCCGCAGAGTTTGCACGCCAAGTTTCATTGCGCAAGCCGGAGGGAAGGAGGGTGCTCAATTTTCACCCTTTGTTTAATCGCCGCTCGGAGTCGACTACATTAATTTAATACCTACGCGTGCGCTATGGACCACTTGAATGGGCGTCTCGGCGCGTGCGACCCTTGTCTTTGCGGCTGATTTTACAGCTGTCGTTCATTTCCAACTTTTCGGCTCATCTGCCATCGCGACAGCTCAACCCTACCACTCATTTCTTCCCCAGAAAATACCTAGTGATGAGTAAGATTATCCCGCAATAATTTGAGATTGAATTTCATGTGACATAAGTAAATAATGATTTATTTAGCTTCATTGAAAAATTAACGGATATATAAAAATGGATCAGTTTTTAGATACAAAAAATCAAGAGAAAGAGGTCGACAAGCGCTTTCAGTATGGGGGTATAAAAAACAAAATTTTATAATTTTTCTTATTTTCAACCATTGGCATGAAAAAAAAAATATTACGTAGGCAATTTCATTCTTTGTCGCAATTCTACATAACAAGAGATTTAATTTGAGCCTTCCCCAAAAAAGAAGGACTGAAAGCAAACCTTCCAGCATAGTTGTCTAAAGAACAAAATTTCTAAAGTTCTTAATTTTCTTGGTTAGTAACCACTGGTCAAAAGAAAAACATACTGGATACACAGAAGAAAATGTTGTGTGCCTCGAATACATTACGGCCGGTTAAAATCTATGCCAAATTTCAACCCATAGCAAAAATATTGTAGGAGCTAAGAATGATAAACGACGGACCGACGGACGGACATGTGGACATCTAAATTTCGCTATATGGACCGTCCATAAACGACGTTATCAATCTGAAGGGAGGAAAGGGGTCCCACCAAAAATTACGGTTATGCCAACAGGATTAGGAAGGCTCACAGTGGTCGGAAACACCCGAAAAGTTGGCAAAAATTCACAGTAAGGAAACTTTCTTCAAACTCAGTACCCTTATGTTTTTCTTTTCAAGGAATTCAAATTCGAGGTCAAAATTGTAAGAAACAAAATGGCCGGAATAAATTGGCTGATCAACTTTGAAAAAACTGACGTTACATTCGCGAAAAGTAGTCGTCAGGCAGTTTTCGCTGTCAACAAATTCGAATTTGAGGTCGAAATTGTCACACAAAAAATAGTCGCTACAAAATGGCAGACCAAATTTGAAACAACTGCTTAATCACCGTGCGCGTACACCTGTCTTGAAAACGTGTTTAAAGCCAAAGTCGTGGTTAGGCGCATCAAAATTTTTAATTTTTCCAATCATCACCTCTTTGCCTTTGTATTTTGATAGGAATGAGAGCGGAGCAGCGCGGAGCTTTTTTGACTTAGAACAAAAGTTAGAGCACTTGCAACCGAGAATATAATTTGACGTTTCGACACGTCTCGCACAAGTATGGGAGGAGGCAATCTTTCGTGCCCTCTGATAGCCAACGTGCGTAAGACAGAGGCCAACCTTTCCGGCATTTGATGCAAAGAATAATTATTTATAGAATACCGCATTTGGTTTTACGTGAGAAAATATGGATTTTTTAAATTTTGGCCAGCTTTTCCTGCTATTCAGACCACTGTGGGGTGGGGGGAAGGAATTTCAAATTTTGCACGAAATTTTACTCGCTCTACTTATTCCTCTATTTTTCCCTGTTTTCAAGAAACTTTCCCTTTTTCCCATTATTTTGCTTAAATGAAAACTAAATTAATAAAACCATACAAGAAAGTCCAACTAAGTTTGGTTAAAGGGTATGTTTTTAAAGGTCGAAAATTCATCTTTTATGACAGAAAATTAATTTTCATGTTTAAAAATGTATCTATTGAGTTGAAAATTCAATATATTTTACTTAAAATCTTAGCGATTTCAAGCGTTTTATACTGAATTTATTATCTTATCTTCATTAATTTCAGTTAAAGAATTTATTCCCCTATTATTTCTCTATTTTTGTGAAAAATTACTCGGAGGCGTTATTTTCGAAGGGGGGGGGGGAAACGCGTAGTGGTTAACGCGTGAAGTCGTGGGGGATGTGAAACATAGCCCAAAATTGGTAATGTAGTTCATAGACGGACTATAATGGTTTCTGGCGTAGCGTAAGAAACGCTCAGAATTGAGCCAAGATGTCGATAAGCATCCTCGAGGAAGGTTTTCGTAGACCACAAGGTTCAGGAGTTATTCCAAACCATGAAAAACGAAATTCTCTCACTTTTTTAAGTTTCAAACGCTGATATGAAAAAAAAAAGAAAATACCATAGCAAATGTTACTCTTTATCGCAACCTTACATGCCAGTAGCTTCAATTTGAGCCATCCGCGAGGTGAATCGCACTAGAAGAAAAGCTTTCTGCGTAGGATTCTGACAAAACATATTTTTCCATTTTCACTATTCTTAATCACTGATAAAAAAGAGAGTATAACATAGGAAATTTCATTCTTTTTCGCAATTTCAAATATCATGTGATTCAATTTGAGCCATCCCCCAAGAAAACGCGGACCAAAAGAAAAGCTTCCGGTATAGATATTTGAACAACAAAAATTTCTTTGTCTTCTCATTTTTGACCATTGATATAAAAATAAAAATATATCGTAAAAAATTGAGCGTAAAAAATATTGGGCTCAAAGAAAAGCTTTCACCATAGAGGACAAACTTCCAAATTTTCTTATTTGCTTTCTTTTTTATCGACCGAAAAAAAGAAAAAAAATCTGCCCGCTTTAGCGGGTACATTCTCATCGCACGCTTCGCGCGCGACTCGCTTTGATCGCAAGTTTGAGCGCGCCTAGGGCGCGCGACTGTTGTATCTCGCGCTTCGCGCTCGATCATATATTTATCTCGCGCTTCGTGCTCGATTATATATTTAAATCGCGCTTTACGCTCGGTTTCTCTAGATTTTTGAACTTCGTGTTCGACTTCGATGGAAAGGGAAAGTTTATTTGCAAATATTAGAAAATTATCAAAACCTCTACATGTGAAGTGATTGTTAAATTTGTTTTTATTTTAGAATGAAATGGAACTTTATTTACTCAAGGTTCTATCGACCTTAAGGAACACATTCTCATCCAGACACTCGCGCTTCGCGCTCGATATGTGATTTGGAAATCATTTGAACCTTGCGTTCCACGCTCGCTTCTGTGCACCGTATGATAGAAATGAAAAAGTCACGAATAAAACAAAAACTACGCATCCTATTAGAACACGATTCACAACAAATTTGTACCTCTTCTTTGGATGAACAAATTTTGTCTCAGTCATTCTTTTCGTAGCTTGTGTTATTCGTCTAAAAATTTGATTTTACTATTTCCAATGCTGTCTTTTACAAATAAAATAAAAACTACGCATCATATCAAAAAGTGAATAATGACAAATTTGGAGATCATTTTTGGGTGCATAATTTTTTTCCATTCATCTTTAGTCGTATCTTGCATAGTTTGACAGCAAAATGAAATTATTGATTTTTAATTATTTTTTTGTGTGATCAAAATTTGGATTTTTGATTTTTCAAGAAATTCAAAAAGTTTTTAAGAAAATATTATAGGGTGTTTAAAAAGAAACATTTTCCTCCTCTTGACTTTTTTCCATATCGTGCGTTTTTAGGCATACAATGTTCATTTACGTTTGTTTTTTGTAATTTTGAAAATGCTATAACTCCGGTAATTTTCTTTTTATCCGGAAAAGTCATGAGGATAAATTGTTCGAGTCTTGGAGTACTATGAATAGCCGTACATAGAATTTCTGAATTTTGAAAAAAAATGGTCTCAAAAATTTTCAAAATGTGCTCACTTTTTGAATTTTCATCCAAAATAGTTGGTTAACGAACCTGTTCTTTCTTTTTAGGCCCTAAAAAAGTGTGCCAAAGCACAACCTAATCTGATTATTTTTTCGAAAGTTATCGTGCCTACAGACAGACAGACAGACTACAGACAGACAGACACCTTGCTAAAAACCTTTTTTTCTAGCTCAGGGGGTCTCAAAACGTGGAGATTTGATGAAAACCGACCAAGTCAAATTTTGCATAAAACCAATAACTTCTCATTAGAATGAGAATGTAAAAAAATAGCATACAAGCAGATGAAAATATTTTTTTCTGAATCCGCTCCAGCTGGTTAACATCCATGCTCAATTTCAACTATCTAGAAAAAATATTGTAGGAGCTAGGAGTGGTGAGCGACGGATGGACATCCAACCGTCTTTGTAAAAGCCTACGAAACCTTAAAATGAAAAATCGTTGCGATTGAATAGACATAACTCTTTTTCTGGAATGAATACCTCTGTAAAAACATGTAACTTTCAAGAACAGCAAGATTTTTTGCAAAATTATTTGAAAAATGTTGGTAGATGATTTTTTCTCGAAAGAGTAGTCCTTAAGACTTTTAGGTTTAATTATCATTCTAACGCGTTGATTCAAAAAATTTAGTTATGTTTTTCTCCGAGATAATAAATCCTAATAATTTGCTAGAAGAAGATTCTGCTTCGTAATGTTTGAATTTTTTGAAAACTAGTTACCATTTGCTCACTGAAATTAAAACTTTAATAACATTTTTTCATTACATCTGCTTGTTTATATGTAAATAAATAGTTAAAAGCTTCAATTTGAGTATCTGAACAGATGGGTAAAAATATGAAAATAGTTTCAAATCAAGAGTTTGGTATAAATCAATCGTAAGTGCTCGAAAATACATGTTCGTCTAAAAGGTCGTGTTCGTAACACTTTTCTGTTTACCATATCTCAAAAAGTAGAAGAGCTGACCATGAAATTTTGACGAATTGTAGCTCCGACTTATATTCAGGTCTGATAGGATTTTGAGTCAGATCGGTGATTTAGAAATAGACCTATCAGTACCAATTTACAAAACCTTAAAAAGCTTGTGTATTCTGTTCATATAAGAAGAACTTTTCTGAAATTTAAAATACAATAGTACTATACCTCATGCAATTGTTCGCATCTTCGAGATGCATCGATCGACTCATTATTAATTATATTAGGAACCACCAGTCCGATTTACGAAGTTTTGAAAAAACTAGTGTATTATGTTTATATGAGAAAATCTTACTCTCATATTAGGAATACTACACTACTGTATCTCACACGTTTGTTTGCGTCTTCGTGACACGTCCAATGATCTATTCACGTGTACCTTCTATGACCTCTTATGATCCAGCAATATCAATTTATATACTTCAAAAATATATTGTTTACCTTCATGATATAAGAAACACTTTTTTGATATTGAGACTGCAACAGTAATGTATATGATATGCTTATTTGCGTCTACGAGACACATCCATTGGTCAAATTGAAGAACCTTCCAGGAACGACCATAATCTACTAATACCGTTTTGTAATCTTCCAACAAAATTGTTTACCTTGTTTATAAAATGATTTTTTATATTGGGAATATAACAGCACTCTATTTGATGTAATTGTTTGCGTCGTCGAGAGGCGTGAATTAATCTATTCACGAACTTTTGATGACCATTCTTGATTAATCAATGGCGACTTGGAGAATTGAAAAGAAGTTACGCTGTTTCTATGAAAAAGACTTTTATGTCATTGGGAATACATCACTATTGTCAGTTAAAAAGTTGTTAACTGCAACAGAACACATTTATTGACATTTTGATGGAGTTTTTGATTTTCTAAAAATAAGATTTTCGATATATGAAAGAAATATAAGCGTTAAAAATCTGCCCGCAGCGAGGGCACATTCTCATCAAGCGCGACTCGCTTTGCTCGCAAGCTTGAGCGCGCGACTAATTTTCGGTCCTCGAACTTCAAGCTCGATTGAGTTCACAGTGTAATGCATATTCTATCGGCCTTAAGGAACAGATTCTCATTACAATACTCGCGCTCGATATTTTGTTAAATATTAACCCCTACCTTGGTGAAAAGGTCTCTTAATTTGTAATCAAATCCAAATATTTGTTTCTGGCCTCTTAAGCCAAAATAGCACAAAAATGAAGAATCTCTTCAATACAAATGATCAATATAACCCTGAACGCAAGGATAATTACAATCAATTTGAAATTTAAAAAAAGGCGATTTTGTAAATCTTATAAAAGTTTTAATTTTGTTTACACGTTCCTTCATATCTTATTCTTCTTCATATTTTGCATAGTCTGGCTAGCGAATGAAATTTTTCACTTTTTAAAAAGCATTTTCACAATTAAAACAAAAAATACGCTTCTAATTAAAAAATTACTGCTAAAAAATTTGTATCTCTTTTTTGGATGAGCAACTTCTGTCCATTCATTTTTTTCATACCTTGTATCGTTTGTCCAAAAATTCAATTTTTTGTTATTTCTAATGTTATTCTTCACTATTAAAACAAAAACTACGCATCCTGTCGAAAACGAGGAGTAGCACATCTATAGCTCTTTTTTCGGTTAACAACTTTTTCGAATTGCATTTTTCGTAGCTTGTATTGTTTGCTCAAAAATTTATTTTTTTTATATTTTCAAAGTTGTTTTACACGAATAAAATAATACTTATAATGTTCATTTTTATACAAATGTCGTACAAATTCGACTTAAAATCTTGAAAAAAATGTTTGAAAAAATTTGGAAAATGCTCTTACTTTTTGAATTTTCATCCAAAATAGTTGGCTAACGAACTCGTCCTTTCTTTTCATGTCTTGAAAACGTATGCCAACCTCAATTCAATATGATTGGTCTATCAGAAGTTATCGTACCTACAGGATATAGACAGACATACATACAGATATACAAACATACATACGGATAGACATACATATGTACATACAGACATACAGACATATTCGTAAAAATTGTTTTTTTCTCACTCAGGGGGTCTCAAAACGTGGAGATTTGATGAAAACCAGCTGAGTAAAATTTTACATAAAACTAATACCTTCTCATTATGATAAGAATGTAAAAATATTGAAAATGTGCAGTTTTTTTTGTTTTGTTAGAGAAAAACATCCCTCTATGAGGAAGCAAATTTATTTGATACCTATGAGAAAGCGAAATGTGAATACATCAATAGTACTTCGCAGTTGTATTATGTCTATTTCATAGACATATTATTTTAGCTCTCCAGGATGGTGTGATTTTGTTTGGTAGTAACTGAAGAGCGATTCAAGCAGTTTAAGCATACTGTGGAGATTAGATAAAGTTTCGTATAATCGTTTTTCCTGGTGTAAGTGTATGCCGGGCAAAGTGCCTTTAATCGAGAGTAAGGGTTTCGAGAGGTTCATCGATTAAGGGAGGCTGGCTGCGTCGAAAGGATGGCCAGCGGGAGCAGTTGGAGTATACAGGATTACTCGAGTCGATCCTAATTGAATCGTCCGTTGGACCCGCAACGCCCATCGCCGACGGCAAATCAGTTCTTTAACTCCCTTAGTCCCTTTCCTTTCTATTTCCTACAACCATTGGAAAAAAAACGGATAAGGGATTTTCTATTGACAGTCAGATGGACTGATTATATGTACCACATGAGTATTCATAAATAGTCTCATACTCAAACAATCAATTTCTATTGTTCTTTTTTGTTGTTTGAAAGTTGTAGGTTTAGAATTAACTTGATTAGAAATGGATAGACGGAGATAGTTTTATGATGAACTGGGACAAAAAATGATAAGATGAAATATGTATTAACAAGATTAAGATCAGGCTTGAATCCAAAGAAGTAACCTGAAGGATTAAAGCATTCAAAGTATGAGAACTCTTCTAAATTTAGAGTAGGGAAAGTTGCCTAAGACGGGACACCCTTAATATTTTTCTACGAAAACATTATAGTCATCACTTACACATGCAAATACGTGCTCAGCAAAATTCTGGTTATATTTAAAGTGCTCTTTTCTGCACTGGAAGTAAATTAACAAAAACAGAAAGGAAAAATTATTTTCGTGCGTTAGAGAACGAACTTTTACCTGTTTTAGAAGATGCGAATTATTAACTCCTAATTATTTGAAGGAGTAAGTTATCTTTTTGTTTGATAGATAATTTTGTAAACTTTGCAACTGATACCTAAGTTTTATTAATTTTTATGCTGTTTAATGAAAATATTTAAAAAATTGCGATCATGCGACTTACATCATGAATAAGCAGATCTTTAAACTATGTTGTTTTTTCGATTTACATCCGTAAATTCTGGATCTGAGATGAATCATATTCGAAACTTCATAACTTTTCATAAATATTCAGTCCTCGAACTTTTTTTACACTTATTCTCTGTTATGCCTTATTCAACGCTTATTTTACGTTTCATAATGTATTTTGCGTAAGGAATATGTCATAAATGTGAAGAATATGTTTAAGCAGTACGCTGCGAATAAAATTCATCAATATCTAGTGTTTAATTACATCGATTTTTTTATTTTAAAAAGGGGCCCGTCTTAGGATACCGGGTTGCTAAGACGAGACACATACATATTTTTCTTAACACCGAAGTTCATTGCCTTTTAAACATTTTTTGAACTTTTATGTGTGTGAACTTTGTAAAGAAAGCATCAAACTATGATGCCAATAATCGCTGCTGCTTCTGAAGTTCCTTAAAATCGAAAATTTTCGGAAAATATGGGAGTGGGGGGGGGTGGGGTGGGCTCGGCTTAGGCACCTTTCCCCTATATACAATTAAAATAAAATCATTCTTAATCTATCGATTCGATAAACAATTTTAGCAGACGTTTTTCGTACTCAGTGCTATTTTTTTGTCCGCGAAGAGCTTAGGTTCTTTCCTACAAACATCTTCAGGTTAAAAAAATAGACATATTTTTGTTAATGCGTGAAAATTAGCGCTTACAAATTGTTGATTTGAAAGATTTTTGAGGATTTGAAGAGAATTCAACATACTTAAAGGAATTTAAAGACTTTCCAAGGATTTTAATTATTTCAGGGAATGTCGAAAGATTTTGAAACTTTCAAAGTATTTCAAAAGGTTTCCGAGGATTTACGGTAGTCCATGGGATTGTTCAAGAATTACTCAAGAGATTTAATATTACAGTCAATAGCGTTTCCAAGAATTGTATATAACGATTGTATATAACGATATGCAAATATTCAATTATTATTCTGGAGATTGTAAAGAATTTCCAAGAATTTAGAGATTTCGTAGGATTCCAAAGAAAAAAAAGACAATTTCAAATCCCGGATAGTATGCAGTTTTTTCAAAATGTCCTCCAATTTTGAAAGATTTGGAAGGATTTTGTAGGATTTGTAAGATTTCAGGATATTGCAAAAGATTCCAATGTGATTTCAGAGGATTTCAATTATTTCAGGAAATATTAACAGATTTTAAAAGTTTTAGAGTATTTCGAAAGGTTTCCGAGATTTTACGGTTTTCCATGTGATTGTTCCAAAATTACTTTACGGATTTGATATTATTGAAAAGATTTCAGAAGCTTTTCGAAGATTTTTTTCAAATATTTACGAGATTCCAAAGAATTTCCTAAACTTCATAAGGATTTAGAAATATTTTATACGATAGAATACAAGATCTAAATATTTAATTATTTTTCTGCAAATTGTAGAGAATTTCAAAAAATTTAGAGATTTCATATGATTTCAAAGATTTAAACATAATTTCAGATATTCCGATTTATATGCAGTTTTCAAGACTTTCCTTCAATTTCAAAAGATTTGGAAAGATTTCGTAGGATTTGTAAGATTTTAGGATATTGAAAAAAAGTCAACTGGGATTTCAAAGGATTTCCGAATGTTACTAATATGTCGAAGGATTTTTAAGGAATTTCGTAACATTTTCAATTATTTCAGTAATTTGAAGGGATTTTAAAGGTATTTTAGTCAAGTTCCCAGGATCTCAAAGGATTTCATAGAACTTCAAATCTTTCGAAAGATTTCAAGGAATATGATCAGATTTTATGTAATTTCGTAGGATTTTAATGGATTTTATAATATTTTAATGTATTTAAAACAATTTCTTCACAAGAATTGAGGGTTTTCGAAGGGTTTTACATATTCTTAACGATTTTCAAATATTTTCAATATATTTAAAGAATTTGAAGAAATTTCAAAGGATTTTACAGGATTTTAATGGTTTTAGAGTATATTAAAATATTTTCAGGAATATTCAAACACCTGAAAAAATGTCAACGTATTTTAAATACCAAGGATATTATTGATTTCAAGGAATTAAAAAAAAATTCATGTGGGTTTGAAGAATTTCAGAAGAGTTGGAAGGATTTTATAGGACCTATAAAATTTTAGGATATTTTCAAACATTCCAATGGATTTTTAAAGAATGGAATTTTAACGAATTTCATTATAAATCCGAGGGTTTCTATGGTTTTAAGGGATATTAAAATCTCTTAAGGTATTTCAATAAATTTCCCTGGATTTCGGGAAATATCATCAGATTTAATAAAATTTAACGGGTTTTCGAGGGATTTCATTCGATTTCAACAGATTGTGATCATTTAACAAGATTTTTTAATATTTCAAGGGGTATCAGAAATTTTTAAATTAATTTGCGAGAGTTTAATGAGATTTTCAAGATTTAAGTGGTTTTTGATTTATTACATTTTGAGGAGAACATTTTTTTGGATTTATTAAAAGAGTTATAAATCGTTGAAGACGATAGTGCCTGCACAAACCATTTCGAATTCTTGGTTTACATAGTGAAATGTAGGAATTGTAAACATCCAAAATTGATTAAATTAAAGATTAATAATTCTAAAAAAGCATTAAGAACTGTACAGTGTGCATTTTGAATGAGTCTTATCTAGTTAGCAAAACTAATATGAAAAACTAAACATTAAAAAATTAGTGATGTTCCTAATTGTTAATTTAAAAATTATAAAACTCTAAAACAATATATGCGAATTTTACCTTCCTAAGCTTAACAAATTTAGTTTCAAGGCCTTAAAAATTAAAATATTTCAGAATTACGCAATAAACTCTAATTTTAAATTGAAATTATTAAAATTTTTTAAATGATGCAAATCATTCGGAGGTATATCATTCAGTATCAAATGACATTCCGGAGATTGGATCGATTTTATGCTCAAAAATGAGATTTCCGTACAAAAAACATTTTTTTTTCACTGGTTAAAATTGAAGAATTTTTAATATTGTAAACCTTCAAAGTATAATCATTGTAAGAGCGTAAAAATGATATTGCTGCTAACAGGAAGCTTCAAAAAGAATAAATTTAAGCTTAATATGACTGTAAAAAGTTGAATAATTCCAAACTTCGTTCAGAAAATAAAAAGCCACGAAACACAAAATAGGCGAAAAACGAAAAAGGCAAAGTAAATGGTAAGTCAGAAAATACTGAGGTTTTGCTACCCTATGGATCGGCGTCTGACAAGGGTAGAAACAAGTAGAATGAAATAGATTAAGGTTTGGTAGAGGATAAAATAGATATGGGATTTCAGAGGATTTCCGAAAGTTCCTAATATGTCGAAGGATTTTTGAGGCATTTTGTAAGATTTTCGACGATTTCAGTAATTTGAAGGGATTTTAAAGGATTAAACGTTTAGAGTTTAGAAAATTTTGATTTGAAAGATTTCACGGGATTTGAGAGAAATTTAACATACATATTTCAAGGGATTCAAAGGATCACGAAGGACTTCAACAGCTACCAAGGGAATTTATAGAATTTATAAAGAAGGATTATCAAAAGAGATGAATCATAAGACTAAGAATACAATATGATTAAAATGGATAGAATCTTAAAGGTTTGGAATGTATTAGTGTAGGTAGGGATGAAATAAAATAAGTTCAGAATAGATATCATTAGAAATGGATATAATGATACAAATTTATAATAGTTGAGGATATAATAGGATAATATGAGATATACTCAACTCCCGGTATAAAAACCCTTAGTGTACGATATTCCTAGAATATAAGTCCTCGGCATTTTGTTGATATGGGTTTCGCGGGACCGAGAGAAAAGCGATGCTCAGTCAAGCGTGACAAATAGCATGAAGGCAGTATTCCCAGCGCTATTTTTACGTCATCTGTTAGCACGCATTAATGATATTGCAAGCCATGCCTGATCTCGTTCTTATATCGGGAGTTGAGTGTATAGAGTAATATTAACATTTAATGACGACAGAATTAGATAACAAATTTTTAAGTTTTAGAGTACAAAATTACAGAAATGGTTTCAATCTTAAAAAAGAAAGTGAATACAAAATTTGATATCCCTTCCAGGAAAATACATACAGTAATAATTATTATCATTTGATTAGGAAACTATCAATTTTTCTCTAGGATACCTTGAATAAGAATCGAATAAAAAAGTAATGGATATTTATATCATTATGGTCTATTTTTCCATCCAAAAGGGATACAATTATTCCTTAATGGTATAAGTGAATTGCCTTGGGAAAAATAATAGTTTGTATTGTGTCACAAGAAACGATTCAATTCCCAGGAGAGCTGATTCGAGATTCGGGTCAGCAATGAGGGAATTGACAAATGTGATATTGATATCCGTATAATGAGGGGATCTCACGTCCAATTATAACTGATTTTCTTTCGGGAATATGATAATTCGTAGAAGTGAGAAGAGAAGAGGAGAAAAGACAATGACAAATCAGCGACAGTGGAGGATGAATGTTAGGCCTGTGCGGCCACTTGGTAGTCGATCGTTCCACCCTCCACCTTCTACACCACCTTACAGTCCACTATACGGGCGGGCGGGGTGACACCTCATTAGGGAGACAAAATGGTACGTACTCCAAGTAACCTATAGATAGACACGCTGGCTGAACCTGGACTTTCTCTCCCATCGAGAATAGTCTCATTGTAGATGAAACTCTACACATGTGAGCTTAGATGGTTACAACAGTCTCGAAATATACAGGGTGGTCCAAAATTCACAAACTTAAATTTTCTCGGTGATAGGTACATTGTTAGAAACTAGGAATTTTCAGATACGCGTCACTCCAGTTTGATGCAGAAAACGTTTTTAAATGTTCCTAAACAGGAATAGAAATTTCACTCTAACGGTAACATTTCCCTTTCGGGGTAGGCGTGACTTGCTCGGTTGGAAAGGCTAGTGAATAGGTATATAGGTATAAAGTAGGTCGGTATATGGGTATAAGGTATATAGGTATATAGTTGTTAGGTATAGATGTTTTAGATTGATCTGAATTCTCGTGTTATTTATTTAAATGACACGTTCATTCCGCAATACTGCTCCGATCCAGGTTGCTGATCAATCTCTCTCGCGATCACCCCAAGTGAGGAGCCTCACAAAATTGTTATGTATCGTTCCCCACTTGGGCTCATTAGTATCCAAGGTCTTTGTTTCAGGCATTATTCACTCTATTGTCACTCTGTTTAAAAACTATTTGTCGCCACACTTTTCTGTCCTGGCATACTACTCTAGCTTCTTCCACGTCCATGCATTTTTTCATGCAGGCTCTTGTATTTTCATGGCTTCTTATGTCTCCTCGGATGAGTGTCTCATTCACAAATTCTAACCATTCTTTCGGCGGTCTACCTCTGGGCATTCTGCCATTTACTTTACCTTTATACACTTACATCGTCAGTCGTTCATCTTTCATTCTTTCAAGATGTCCGAGCCACCTTAGCTGATTTCTTTCCCATATGTCAACTAGTGTGTCTCCTGTACCATATTCTTCGAGGATTGTCTCGTTTCGTACTTTTCCCATCAGTGTTTTCCCGCATATTATGCGCAGATGTTTCATGCTGATCGCGTTGATTTTACTCCTGTCTTTTTCTTGACAGGTCCATGTCTCGCTACCGTATAGTACAGTCGGTACGAAGATAGAGTTATGTATGGCCATTTTAGCTTTTTTTGATATGTTTTTATTTGTTAGGGTGGACCATGCTCGACCGATAACCTGCTTACCCTGATTTATGCGCCTATCTAACTCCCCATATATTTTTCCGTCGTTAGTGAATAGACTACCAAGATATACGTACTCGTCAACTTGTTCTAATCTCTCATCATTTAGGACAATGTTGCATATTGTTTTCTCACTTCTTCCCTCAAACACCATGATTTTCGTTCTATTCACGTTAATTTTGAGGCCCATGTTCTTCATGCTTGCATTAAGTTTAGTCAACATTCTTTGCAAGTCCTCGACTGATTCTGCCATAACAATTTTGTTATCTGCGAAAGCTAACCCACGTACCTTGACGGTTTCGCGATCTACACCTTCTTCGTCGAAGAGGGCAGTTCTTAGACACTTATCCATGAATATGATAAATAGCCACGAGGACATAGCGCATCCTTGCTTCACGCCTTGCATAATATCGAACCAGTCACTCAGTTTCCCATTTACCCTTACACTGGCTCTACTACCTGTATACATATATTGTTTTTATTGCTTGTAGGAGCCCTCCATTGACTCCGTACTCTTTAAGAACTTCCCAAAGTTCACTTCTATTTATCTTGTCAAATGCTTTTTCTAGGTCAATAAATGCACAGAAGACTTTCTTACCTACTCTCAAATAAAATGTGTATTTTATATTTGTCCTGACAATGTAAATAGTAAGAAAATATGAATGAATAAACTTTGCTCACATATCATCTTACTATAATTTACATCGTCAGGACAAATATATACTGCAAATTTCTATCAAAATCATTGAACTAACGAAGCGACTCAAAATTACAGATTTAACCTATCTAGCCAAGAGGGCGTCATTTGACGTAAACAGCGGACTCACCGTACAATTGCGGCCTGGATTAATTATAAATTCCAGCAGCTGCTGCTAGTCACTTGTGTTCCTGATGTACCTTTTTAGATGTTCCCATACGAGGCAGATGATTATAGTATCTTTTAACTATTTTATTGTAAGATAATTCGCTTATTAACCGAGCTTCTAGGCCCATTCACTCGCGATTCCAATACTTCGTTTAGATTCTTCTTATCGTGCAAATTTCCAATCCTTTTCACGTTTGAGATCATTCAATATCGGAAGAAATAGGTTTCCTGCATCGCTATAATTCAACAGAACCTATTGCAGTGCATTACCGCCCATGACCACAACCACCATGATTTATCAGCTTCGAACACGATCGAGAAGCGATGCATGCACAGTTGCTAACTGCGCACTTCTTTCGGTTACAATAAATTATATTTATGTTAATATTCAGGAATGTGAGAAAACTTTTTGTAATTCTCAAATACTGTTTCCGCATGTTAATAAAAATTTAGTAAATTTACTATGAATCCTACTGATTTTTATTTTTATTTCCTAAATTTCAGTAACTTCAGTATCCTTAATGTGACGAAAGTTTCTTAATATTTCTAACAGTGTAACTGATACCCAAAATGGATCTAGATTGTTACTTAATTTTCTACTTTTCCTTAAACCGAATTCATATCAAGTCGGGCAGGAAGTCCATGCTCAAGAAACAGAATCAGTTGCCACTCAAATATCGACTTCTTCAAATTACTAGATTCCATCTCAGAGAGACCAAATGAAAAGGTGCTAATTCGCATGGCGAACTCTCGAAGCTTCAACATCTTATATACATCTTATTCTGGAAAATAGCGCCCTCAAATCCGTAGCACCTTTCCATTTGGTTTCTTCGAGATGGAACCGTTTAATTTTTTTGACAAATCGATGAGTATTTCAACAAATTTTTAATTATTTTTATCTTCTGTTATGAATAATGGTATGAATGGATAGGGCTTTAGCTATTCTTGAGTTTGAGTATCATACAAGTGTCGTTTTGAATAAAATAATTATCATTTACATGAATGGTCATTGTATGAAAATCAATGAAATAACTGAAAATTTGAGTTTATGATATTTCGGGAACACAATTAGCTGATATTTTTGTGCTTTCATTTTTCCAAGGCAAAAATGCAAACAAATAAAGTAGTATAACCAGATTTTGTTGAAAATCGCATACATTGGATGAAGCGCGCTGTGCCTATAATGCGACCATGATCAACGTATCAAATTCATATTCATCACAAATGCATTCCCTGATCTCTTAGTTTGATATTTTGATACTATTTTGGGTTACCCTTGAACCGGGTAATTTCGGATAAAAAGGGCAAATTCGAACGTTTCTAAATTGATTATTTAAATTACTTAAGGGGGTCTTAATCAGAATCTACAACCAGTCAAAACACTAACTGTCTCTAGATTCTGGTTGCAACCCCCATTTAGTAAAAAGTATATTTCTGTGTCACGTAGCGACCGTGTTTCAGTTATAGTGATATGAAATAATATTATTCTATGAGAGAGACCCAATGGGCCGTTTTTTCGCTGCAAGTGTGAAGGCCCAGCAATATCTCATAGGCGACACAACTTGTGTATCGAATAATATTGTTTTGTACTAAATACAATGTAAGACCTTACATACATCGAATTTAAATGGCACAAGCAATGGTGAGCGAAATGTTCTTGTGACCATGGAGAGAATTTTGCTCAACGATGAAAGCATTTTGCTCACTGATGTTGGAAATTCTGCACATTACCTTCCCGCAATGCGCTATCAAAAATTTTTGATATCTATATATGGTTGCCGAACAAGGGCTTTGCACGTATGTGTAAAGATAAAATGATCTTTTGCTTTTTTTTCAGTTACTGCCTTTTTCTGAAGAACAGTAGCATACAGTTTGGTAAATTGTCAAGTGATCGTGAAAATGTGAATTTTATGTGTGATGAACAAGTTGTGTGAATATTAAGGTTCACCGTATATAATACACACGTAAGCAGAATGCATGATCCTATCGTTAGCCTTTGGAGCGACGGCTACCACCACAAGCGCATCGTCGCACCGGGACGTTCAACAACTGAACCGTCAGCAACAGCCTAATATCGTTTCTGCACCCGCGGTGCAAATGTATTAGGGCTCGCATAGCTAAACTAATTGGTTAAATCTGTTGGGCCGCATAACTGGGAGGCTAATTGGGTGATTTCCTGACAAATTATATCCACCCCGACGACGACTACGCCTACTCGCGGGCCCGTTTGTCACTTGACACTGTGAGAGATGAGGTACGGCGAATGGCGAACGTACGGTGAACGAAGAGGCAACCAGCCGCGGCGAACCACTCAAGGGAAACTTAAAGTGTCCGAGTATATTCGCCCTTCTGCAATCTGCTCTCAAGTTATAGGCTCGTTCATTTACTTGGGCACGAGCCTGATATACTCAAACAAATTAACGTCAAGACATCTATCGCCCCTCTCGTCTTCTAATGCCGGCTCGAATAAATTTCATTTCTGTTCTTCACGGAAAAACATATAGTTTCTTGAAAATAGTAATAGTTTCCAACAAATCAACCTTATAGGGAATTCATGTATTCAAAATTAGTCTCATGAAAACTTTTGAAATTACTAGCACCCGCAAAATCATTCAATCATTCAACATTTTGTAAGTTTATCGGGTTAGGCTAAAATATTTAGAAAGATTCTAAGGGATTTTAGAGTATTTGTTTATATAATTATTATTATATTACATATTATTTATATAAGGCATTTTAATGATTTTTTCAGAATCTTAAAGGATTTCTTAAAGCTTAAGATATTTCAGGGGATTTCAAGGAATATCATCAGATTATATGTAATTTTACAGAATTTCAAACGATTTTATAATATATTAATGAAATGTAACAGAATTTGTTTACAATAATTGAGCGTCCTCAGAGATTTTACGAGATTTCCAACAATTTTAAAAGATTCCAAATAATTGTTAAGGGATTTTGACGGATCTAATCGGAATGCCGTAGATTTCAGTCATTTTAAATGATTTATAAGGCTTTCAATAAGGTATTTTAAGGAATTCCTAAGATATTAGAAGATTATGATGTATTGGAGATATTTCAGGCTATCTTAGAGGATTTCAAGAATGTTTTGAAAGAGTTTAGAAACTTCAAGGAATTTCAAGGAATATTATCAGATTTCACGTATCCTCCTCCAGAATTCCAAGGGATTTTATGATATTTCAATGATATTTCAAAGAATTTATTCGCAAGAATTGAGGTATTTCTGAAGATTTAGAAGATTTGAAGAGATTTTCAAAAATTTCAAAATATTTTCAAATATTTTGAAAGATTTTTTTGAATTATTTTTGCACGGGAAAATATTTTTTTTTAATGAAAAAAATACTGAAAAATCAAATAAAGAAAATGAAAATATATTTTTGTAGAGTAATTTCTGTTTTTCAAACAGCCGACCATATCCTCGATCGAAGGATTTTCATATCTTTAAATTAGCCATATGACGTCGTGAGTTTCAGATATCATAAAAACTCGAAGCTTCAAGCCCAAATTTCTGGTTAGTAAGAAATACAGAGAAATTATATAAGAAATAATCCATAATCATAGTTCCAGCATTCTCAATTCAGCTATATAATATTTCCGTTTCCGTGATTTTTAATTTTTATAGAAATATTGTAGGAAAATTCTTACGTAACATATTGAGCATCTATTCATTACGTAAGGCTTTTTTCGTATGGGGGAGATCCGAAAAATCTTAAGAATCCTTACGAGTTTTGGCTGTTGAAATTACTTTTCTTACTATTATACACATTATATCATTGTTGGCTTTATTGATTTATTTTTTACAATGTAATATTTCATATATTACATAGTCGAGAAGTTAACCATTCCTCAAATCTGGTGCACACTTTTCATAAATTCTTTCAATAATTTGGTAAATCCCTTCGAATTTTCTGAATCATGTTGAATCATTCCTTGAAGTCCCTCTAAGCGATGAAAATCTCTGGGAATCACTTTTAATCCATTAAAAATTCTAGCAACCATTTGAAATTGTTTAAAATTCCTTAAAATCATATGAAATCCTCAAAATAGCTTGAAATCTTTTAAATCCCATAAAAGTCCCTCATAATCATGAAAAAATACATTGAAATCCCTTGAAATTCTTTGAGATTCCTTAAAATCGCTTAAAATCTTCCAAATCCCATAAAAATACCTTATAATCATTCAGAATCCATGAAAAGATCTTAGAATCTCTCAAAATCAGTTGAGATTCTTGAAATTCCGTGAAATAATCCAAATTTTACGATATCCCTTGAAATCTTTGAACTGCCTTTAATATTACATTGTTTATACAAAACCGGTACCAGTAAAGAGAGGTCGGTACCGGTAAAAAGAGGTCGGTACCGGTAGAAAAAGTTGGCGGTACCGACCATTTTAAGACTGCTGATGCCGAAAGCATAAACTAACCGATTATAGTAAAAAATTATAGGAAACAGCAATTTCTTACGAAAGTGTTACCAAATTCAGTTTTTTCCCACGTGATTGATGATACTATTAGGCACTTGGTATCGGGCATTCTGCTAGTTGACGTCACAGACTAATACTCGTTGGAAAAGTATAAGGATGTAACTGAAAGTATTTCTGTGCCTTCTCGCCCCCCCCCCCCCCTTCCCCCAAGAGACATTGGAAAGGAGGTTTGAACAACATTATTCTGTGACCAGTCACAGGGACACCTCCCTCTCCTCCGAGATATTGGGAAAAAGGGATAGGGGTTTGAACAACATTATTTCTGTGAATTGTGGCAGGGATGCCCCCCCCCCGATACATTGGAAAGGAAAGGGGTATAATCAACATTCTGTTTTCAACGTTCTGGAAATATTGCCATTAGGGAGCCTCCTTCAGTCTGGTTGTGGTCCTAGATGGCTAAGTTGGGGTACATTGAGCGGTTCTTCTGAATTCATTGATAAGATGCACAAATTCAAGGCACTGTTTCTGTGTGTAATATTGATGTGTGTATGTGTTCATTACTGGAAATCGATCAGTGATCACCTAGCGATAGACGCCTCGACATGAAGCTCCGTCCAAAGGATATTGCTAATTCTTCTCCGAGTCTTCTCAAAGTCGACAAGTGACCGAGGGGCTATTCACTCGGAATTCAAGACTGAAATCAGCGAATTAAAAAGTGAACTGCCAAAAAAATATTTCTGCGATCAGTCACAGGGGTGGTCCCTACCACGCGAGTCGTTGAAGGGGGTTAGGCGTATGACTGATATTATTTCTGTGATTAGTGACAGGGCTGCCTTAAAGCCCCCCCCCCCCCCACGGGATACTGGAAAGGGTTAGAGGTGTAAAAAATAGTTATTCTGTGATGATTCGCGAAGCTGCCCCCCCCCCCCTACGAGATGCTAGAAGGAGTAAGGTGTATTGCATCGATACACGCCACTACGAAATTTAAATCTGCTGAATTCAGAACTTTGCAACGTTCAATACCTTACATTATTAAAGCAGTGAATATTGGAAAAAAAAATTTGTTAAATTGATTCAAAGATTCAAATTACGATTTAAAAACTCATGAAATAAAAAAAAACTCATGAAATTGTTAGCGTTTGAAGTATTACTATCATATGGTAAATCCAACGGTGCTGCGCACAGTGGACGGAGAAAGTTTTTCTGCACAAATTAGTCAAAGATTTTTGTACGAGCTGATTTGTGAATTTTTTAATTAATTTATCCCTAATTTAACAACAAAGTTCAAATTTAAAAAAATTATGTGAACGATCCCATTTTCTTAAAATGACTTACATTTATTCAAAACATCATGAAATCAGTAAAGACACCCCTTACAAATAATATACAGCAAGTTACAGCATTAAAAAAAAATGTATACTTAATTACTTATCCTAACGAATTAATTAATGGAAGTGCTTCTACAAAATCAAAAATACTTCCAGACTTTATTTCTTAATTTTTTTCGGGATATACGTAAAAATGATATTTATTCGCGATTCTTAGTTATAAACAAATTTAATAAAAAAATGTATATCTCAGCCATTTTGCGCTTAAAAGACTTCGCTTCGTTAACAAAATTGATAAGAACTTGTCTTGAATAAATAATCCGTACAATTCGTTAGCAACTGCTAATAATTGTTGATTGTTTAAACAAATTGATATAATTCAAATTTTTGCCAATTTTCGATCGGCAGATTCAGGTTTTTGCTACGGAATTTTCAAATTACTTGGCAGAATCCTTCCTGAGGATACTTTATCAACCAGTAATAATTATTTATTTGAAAAACGATTCCATAAACGAATTCGCAACTTGACTACACTTGTCAATGAATGGATTTTATTACAAAAGTCACTGGCAATGACTCAGGAAGGACCTTACGCAATTTAAAATTGATTCAACTGAAAAAAAGAATCTGACGATTGAAGTTTGACAGCAATTTCAATTTGTTTATCAAATTTATTCGATTAAATAAATTATTTATCAGAAATTAAAAAATCCTACATGCATTATTTTTACGTACATTCAGAACAAAAAATAAAAAAATTAAAGTCTCCAAGTATTTATAATCTTGAAGTAGCATTTTCACTCATTATTTTGTTATTATTGAAAGAAAATTTACCTGTTGGATATCGTTTGTAAGGATTACATGATGTTTTACATAAATTCAAGTAGTTGCTAAAAATTCGATACTTCATAACAAAAAAAATGTTAACTTTGTTGTTAAATAAAAAATGAAGAAATAAATAATTTAATATCGGCTGTAATAAATCTTCATGATATTTATTTAACTCTTATTAAAAAGAACGTAATGAAAACGATTGTATGTTCGCACACCATGTTTGGAAGTCCATAAAAAAAGTATGACATTTTGCTAAAAATCAAGAATAGGCTAGAAAATAAGTACAAATATCTTTGATATAACTGAACGATTATAACATTATAAAAAATGGATTAAAAGAATATGAATATTGGTCTAACCACTGCAACCATTGCTTTTTTATATTCAAAAGAAGTCCATCAAGTTTAAAATGAATCGCCACCAGCGGTTTCCGAGTGATCGTGGTCACTGATTTTATGAACATGATTCCGATAAAAACGCATTCAATGTGAATCTATTTTTTCGAAATTCTGACTTCAACTAGCCCCTTGGCAAAATCCTTTCTTTCACCGTATATCGAAAAAATGTTTCTTTAATCTGAGAGTTTTCTGAAAAAAGCGTAGTTTCGATGTTCCGTTTATCCTCGAAATCTTCTTGTGTGTGCTTTTTTTTTTGTGAAAACCCTAATGCCTCCTAAACTCATTCGAAATTTCAAGATGAAACGACATCACTCTCATTCATCTTCAAAATGAAACCTGACGTTTATCAATTTTAATAATATTAAAATCGCCGTCGGCGATACCACGCTGCAAACACCAATTCTCCTAACATCACTGACGTTAAGCAGTGTTGGGCGCGGTTAGTACTTGGATAGATGACCGTTCGGGAATATTGCGTGCTGTTGGCCCGTTGTGGGTGTGGTGAGCCGACACTACACTAATAGTAAATATCCCAGCTAGAAACACTACCCGAACCGGGTAGCGTCACGCCTACCCCGAAAGGGAAATGGCTTAATGGTATAAAAAAAAGTACAAGTTAATTATTGAATCAATGCATTTCGATGTTCCGCTGAAATATTATAATATAACAGTTTCGTTTACCAACCTTTCTTACTTCAAAGCGTTCATCAATCAGAAACAATTTCGAAATCCCCGCAGAACGACTTTAAATTGAAAATTAATGGCTATAAATACGGTGTGAAAAAAGTCACATGTTTTAATAATTTGGCGACTCTGTCGGCGAATATTGCACAGCATCCGTTCTTCATCTGGTCTTTCGTACGCGAAATTATTTTTACGGCGACTTGAGTTCACGCGCTTTGTGAGAAGCCGCGTCTTATTATTCCTCTTCGTCCGTGATTCGTGTCGTCATTAGGTACGAAGTTAACTGTGTACGCGTACCACGTGTTGGGATTAATTTCGCATTGAAATAACGCCTCGGGTCTGTCATAGGAGCACGCGACCCTCCTCCAATTTATTTTCAGAGAAGCTCTCTGATTGCGTGAAGGAACCACGAGAAAAAAGGATTTTCTTTCAGAAATAAATGTATACTGGCACTAGACGTGTCTCAATTATAGAATTTTAATTGTTTTTAGGAGGTATATCACATTGGTAATAAATTTCAAGCGTACTATCAGAGAATATGTGAAGAGTAAGTAAAAAACATGGTAAATCCATTTTCTTTTTTTTTAAGTGAGAAAATGATTTTTTTTTCTTCGAAATATCATTAATTTTATAATGAAAATTGAGCGGACAAAAAGATTCATAACCTAAATAAGTCAAACTTGTTAAACCAAAAATATCTACGATGCAAAATAATCAGCCTGGTACAAAGTTATCAGTATATTCACGTAGTTTGTTGAATCAAGGTTTTTCGCTTTTTCAATTTCATCAATAATAATCGAATATGGTACTAAATATACTACCCTAAACAAAAATATAGATCAAACTTTGCAGATGTTTCTAAGAAAGATAGTACAATATTGTACTAAAAATACTAACCTAATCAAAAACATAGACCTCATGTGCCACATAGTAACCTGATGCCCACATTGCCCTATGCCCCACATCACCATATGCCTCACATTAACCAGTGTTCCATATAACCATAAATATACAACCCGAATTAAAAACCTAGAACCGCTGTGCCACATTACCTCATGCGTCATATTACCCCATGTCTCATATTGCTCTCTGTCTCATATTTCTTTATAATCCATATGACCCTATGTCATATTACGGCATTTTTTGTTACCTCATGTTACCCAAAAAATACTAACCTCATCAAAGTCATAGACCTGATGTTCCACATTACCTCATATGCATAAAAACTGAAATATCTCTAGAAATTATGAATGATTCAACATTTCCTGAAAATCACCTATGGAGTTTCAACAACTCAATTTATCCTGCAATTTTTAGACGATTCAGTTGTATATTGTAGGTTACAGGTCGACAAAACTGCTGAAAATGTTACATTTTTCATGTTTTCTGAATCTGCTGTGTCCAGTTTCTAAAAAATCCCCAATGTGAATGCGCAGAAATTTCGTTTTTTTCGATTTTTCATTGATCGAAAAAGGTTTGATGCGAATCAGTGAAGAATTGACTGTTGTATCTAATACATGCACGATAACGATAGCATTCTTGCAAGGAGAGATATTCGCGTTTTTGCACTTGCCGGCAACTTACTACCGCAAATCATGATTTTACACAACTTTAATATTTTATTTTTGAAATCGAAAATAGAGTAATAGTATATAAAATTATATTCTGATTTCATATATAAACCAGGAATTCGTAAATTCATATAATTATAAAATGAATAATAAATGCATTTTATTTTTGAACAGCTCGGTTGATTATAACAGCCCATTTTTTTATCTAAATTTGATCAATGGATTCATTTTTAAATATGGAGAAATTCACTCAAGAGGATTTATAACGTTTTGTTCGCTTACTCGTCATATTTGATCTTATAATTTGAATCGAATTACTTAATCGATTTTACACATTTTTTGTAAACTAAATTTTTTCAGTTGTCTTTTGTAATTACGTTGGGTTTCAATTCAATGTTTCGGTTCCTCAATCACTTTTGCTATGCTTGTCCAGCACAATATTTAAGAATAATAGAGGGGTGCGCGCCACGAGTTTGACACGTGTGCACCACTTTTTCCTGACTACTTTTTCATAACAAAAATTCTTTTCAAAGTTTTTTCGGTAAACCTTGTTACTGGGATTTCTCAATTATAGAACTATCAACTTTTGAAGAATTGAAAGAAATGAGGCGTGGCCAGCGGAAATTGAGTTCGTCAACGCTAAGAGGAGAGAATTTCAACTATTTCTCTATAGGTTTCGTCAAAGTCGTTTTTCGTGTTATGAATAAGGTTTATTAATAGATTAAAAATACTTCAAACATTTAAAAGTTCGCAAGTTTTTTCGAAAACAATTCCTAGTTTATCTATCGCACAATTATCAACAAATCCAGAATTATAAATTTCAAATAATGAAAATGAATAAATGTGAATAATGCATTACCAAAAAAAAATTCAACTGATTGTTTAGATGTATTGAACCTTATTCATCATATTTATATTTTTCAAATCAATATAGATCATTTACATAAAACAGAATTATTTTTTAAAATTTAACATTACTCAGACGATGTTTGATTTCAAATGTACAATAAGGGTGCGTTCAATAATTACGTGAGGAAATAAAGAAATAAATGCCATATTGTGACCGTTCTCAGAATTTCTTAAATCATAATTTCATCTCTCAGATATTCGTTTTTTTATTTCTTATGTCCTTAATTAACGTTATGTGAATTATTATTGATCAGACAAAAAAACCTAAAAAAAATTTAAATTCCAGGGTGTGATTATAAATCGTAATTATCTCCAGAAAAACAAGGTTTTTGTTCGCGTTTCACCTATAATTCATAACCGAAATCAGTGTTACAATAATAATTATTTTTTACGGTACAGAAATTTTGTACATCGTGTTTATCTTCTTTTCTGTAAACAAATTTATTTTGAAGAACATGATGTTCCGGGTATAAAATCAATGAAAGGTGCACAAATTATTTGTAGATGGTTTCACAGCTATCCGAAATTGTTACACTTTCAAATTAAACGTTTTATTTCTGAAAGCGAACGAATGTAACATTTATTTTATTTTGAAACGTTGAATTTTAAATTATACAATTTTTTTATTTTAATTTTTTAAGTTATATATTAGAACAGTCATATTTGAAATTGTTTCAATCTTTATGATTTAAATGTCAGAGTTGTTAAACTGCAGATCCCTATAATAACCGTTTTTCCTTCTGACTTTTAAAGTCTTAGATTCGTATACGTGATCAGAGTACCAACTTTTCATGAAAATGTTTAAAAGTTCAAATAGGGACAAACGTATTAGAAATTTTTTATTCCATTTTTTACGAAACATTCACAAGTGCAGATGGGATTCATGTCCTAAAAATTTACTTCTGAAGTGGAATTAAAGCAGCAGAAAGTTCAAAATATGTATTGTTTAACTAGGAATTTGGGAAAACAAAATTATCAAAAAGGCCTTCTTAATTTTTTGGGGGGACATCAGTACATGCGAAAATTTAAAAAAAGGGAATTTTTCCGGTACTTTTGTTCTAAATAAGTCCTGGTGAAACGCGACACACTTTAAACTTTTTCGGTACATTAGACCTATTTCAGCAGCGCTTTTTTGTACAGAATTCCATCAGGATTTGTGAAATATTTTTCAAAAATTAAGTATCAATCTTGTAGCTTAGATCATAGAAAGTAGAAACTTCTTAATCTTTTTCAAACTTAAATTTTTCAATTTCACGAGCTTGCACACTAAATGTTCTTTGCATTGAGATTTGAAAATACGAACTAAATAGTGCTTATCTGTTCACTAATTTTTGTGGTAAGAAGCATTTACTATTTCATTATAGTAGAACATTAATTGTCAAATAATTTAGTATTAGTAGCGTCAGAATTATAGTTTGAGAGTCGAGGCGGCTAAAAAGCTAATTATGTGCACTCCATCTGATGCGATTTAAGGTAGAATTGAAAAGTATCTCATTTCCACCAATTTTGAAATTGAATTGATAAAATCTGTAAGATTTATTTGTTATATTTTTAAATTTTAAATACTTCTATTTAAAATTGATAATTCTGAATAAGAATGCTACAAAGTTAAAACTATTTATCTTTCAAATTGCTCTGCACCTATTTGTGATTCCTGTTAGAATGATAGTTAGGATGGTTTAATTATGAACCTGGAGATAAACATTTCAAAAATACTGACTTTTTGGAGGAATCATTTAGTCACATAAATATTATAATTTTTATATTCCAAAAGTCGTGATGCTAGAACTATAGGGTGGTTTCTCACTTTTTTGACTATTTTGAACAATAATCTCTCAATAACTACAATTTATCAAATAAAATATGCGCAAAATTCAAAAAGGTCTTCGAATGCGAAAATGTTTAAAGTATGAAAGGCTGACAATGTTATAAGTATTTTTCCCCTTTTTTGATACATGAGAATTGAAGAGAAAACCAACTTTATACTCATCTGACATCTCACAGAGCTTGAAGGTACTATCTTCATGCAATTTGCCGTACCTCTGTGCCAAAAAAGTTCTATCTTCAAATTAAATAATTTATTTCATCGAAATTTTGGCATTTCCAAAGTTAAATCTTGTATCAGTGTTCTACACTGAGAAACTTTAGGTTAGAAAAATTACTATGGGGGCAAATGGGGGCAAAATGCTTAAATTTTGACATTTTAATACATAAATAATTATTTATACTTTTTTTATAAGAAGATTTCCTATTTGGTAATAGCAATCCTTACTATTCTCTGTAGTAAAATCCGATGTAGGAAAAATTAGTAGAGAAATTAATAAATTGTACAAAAAAAATAAAAGTAATAAGTATTTTAAATAACATAATATACTAAATATGTAGAAGAAATTACTATTGTCTGTAGGAACACGATGTGAATTATGGACATTTCCTACTTTTTGTAACAAAGGTTAATACCAATTATTAAATTTGGTCCTAAATATTACTAACTGATTTAGCAGAAAGTATCGAGCCTTGGACCGAGTGCATCTGACGTTTGTCGATCGCCGATCATATTTTTAGGTTGCGAAAATGACATCTAATTTATGTTTCAATGCAAAATCCGCAAAAAGACATAATTTAAAAAAAAAAATTTCCTAATTTAATTACATTAAAATTTTTTTTTTAAATTATAAAAATATCATGAATATTAATCAATTAAGGATTAAATGAATTAGAACCAATAAACTTTCTATCATTTAGGTCATATGGAAGTTTTCATTCTGAGTCCCACAATGTCTTATAGGTAGATGGATCATCGCCCGACTGCTGTCCCGGAGACGCGTGTTCGATTCCCGCCAGCCTTCGTTTTCTTCTAACCCGATTTTTCTGTTTCAGCTTTATAATATAAAATACTCTCTTTTAAGAATATATACATATATGTAATTTCTAATGTTGTCAATTCTTAATTTAAATAAATGTGAATTATGCGTTAAATGTAGAACATGTGTGTAGGTAGGCTTGTGTGAAAGTTAGCAACACGTATTTATTTTTTTTACTATTCCCACTGTAGCAGATTTTGCTAACCAGTTAGTAATTCGGTGCGCACGGTCCCTGCGCATCATTTTACTGCAGCACTTTGTAAATACTGTTATCTTCTACAGATATTAATCCAACAAATTTACTATTTTCTCCTACCAAAATTAGTAAATAGTGCAGACTTGCAGTTTTACTACAGAGGTTAATAAATACTTCAAATGTCTTTCACAATAAATGCAATTGTTTTAACTTTTATTCCAATATATTTTATAATTCTTTAAGTAGCTACGAGTTACTATTGAGGTTAGTAAATATTATTAAAATTTGCTTTTTGCCTCTCATTGCAAAGTTCAGATAGTGAAATCTAGTGTGATTTTTAACAAGAAATACAAACAAGGGTTTCTCAGTGTAATTACTATTCTGATCCGAATACGGCAATGAAATGGTATCCTCGCATTATCAGTAAACGTCTCCATCTACAAACTACTCAATTTTAAAAGTCTGTCCTGTAAACTTGGTAAAATCGAAGATAGCACCCTATTGTTTCAGGGTAACAAAGTGTGCTTTTTAGATTCTCTACTTTCAGAGCTGCTACGATGAATTTGAATTGATTATAATTGTTTGCCACTTTCATTACTTGATTTTATGTTCAACTTGACAACGACCCATGTATCATCGATAGCAATTGACCTCAAATATTGTCACATCGTTATAATAATGAGAATAATTAACTGAAAAATAGCGTTTCTAATAGGCATTACAAGGTGGATAATACGGTGTCAGATAGAGGCGATTTTCGAAGGTTGACTAGGGGTTCTCGTGCGAAAGAGCGAATAGGGCCCCAAGGAGGTGATTATACGGCTATGTGCAGCCTCGCATCCATATATGCATGTGGCGAAGTCTATATGTGTGCAGATATCTGTATGGTGTCGCATTAGATGCGGGAGATGGTAGGGTCTGGGTATCGCTTACGCGTTATTATTGCAGCGATACGACACGCTATGGTGTCACCCATGACCTCCCATGGGGGTCCATCGATATCATATACAATGTAGGTACCAACTGTCACGCCGTATATATCCGGAACGGGGAACGCGTGGAAAACTGGCTAGGCGTGCTTTATGGTGCGTCAAATTAAAAGATTCCCTCCTTTTGCTTTCCCTAACTGTGATCTGATATTCTGAACCATCCAGAGAGTGAGAGTGAGAGAGAAAGAGAGAACGAGAAATGCTGATAGGGACCATTATAGTACCCCACAAGCAATCTTAGAGCGATATCTCATAATGCCTAACGCGATCTGCTCCTAGTTTCTTGCTTAACAAGCGAATCGCAATAATTCGAACCTAATGACACGTCCATTCGTGAGTATCTAAGCTATTCCATCTGGAAGTGTCTAAGGGACTGTGCATAAATTGCGTAAAATCTTTTGGGCACGTAGCGGCGTGGGCCGGGGTGTACGTGGTCAAAACCATTTCTTGCCTAATATATTTTCAAATCTGCGAATCAGTAAGAAACGAAAGTTAAACAGATTCAATTGAAAATAGCTGTTCATCAGCCCAATCTACACGGAAAAAAATGCTTTGTCAATGTAAAAAAAAATTGATACTTCAACAAAATAAATTTGTAAAGATTGGACTATTAAAAAAAATGGGTTAAATTAACAAAGTTGGCATTGTTAGGAAAATCTTTGTAACAGTGACAAAGTTATTTGTTTATATAATATAATATATAATTATTAAGAAATATTATTAATTTTAATAAATAATTTCTAATGTAACAAATAATCCTGTTTGTCAGAGTAACAAATAACTTTGTTAGTTATGAATTGGTTTCATGGTAACAATGTGAGTTTGTTATTTCAGTAAACAGGTTTTGTTATGGAATTAACAAAGTTGGCATTGTTATTTTAACTATGTTTTATTTGTCAATATAATCATGTCATTTGATAAAACAACATTATTTTCAGTAACAAATTATTAGATTGTTAAAATGACGAAGCCTTTTTTTCCGTGTACAACTCACTTCTTTTTTAGTAAATTGAATGTAGAATAAATTTATGTTAATCACGTTTTTCCATTGAAAATGCTACTTTCTGGTTACAAATTATCATATTGGAATGACAATTAACCCTTCTTTGAAAGTTCACATTTTCGGGGTAAAAATTCAACTGTTTTGTATATAACTCGTATTTTAGGCTCGAAAATTCAACAATTTGGTAGAAAATTCCACTCTTTGATCGATTGTTGAACAACTTCGTTAAAAATTATTTTTTTTTATTTAAAGATTCATCATTTCAGTTGGAAATTCATTTCCTCGGTTAACAATTAAACTATTTTGTTGATTATTTATTTTTTTGGTTCGAAATTAATTTTTGAAATTAAAAGTTCAACCATTCCATTTTTGGCTAAAACACGTATATTTTTAGTCCAAAATTCAACTATTTAGTTGGAAATTCATCTATTTTGTTGAAAATTTGTGTTTTTGGTATAAAAGTAATCTTTTTGATTGAAAATGTCAATCTTTGGTGGAAAATGTATGTATTTTATTGAAAATTCGTCCTTTTAGGCGAAAAAATACATTTTTGATTAAAAATTCAACTTTTTTGTTGAAAATTAATATATCTAAGTGTCGGATTCAAGGAATATTCTAGAATTTTTCTTTTTTGGTTGAATATAACTGTTTTCAATCAAAATTGAAATATTTTTTCTCACATAGAAATATTTTTTGGTTCAAATATCAAACATTGCATTTTATGTTAGAAATTCACTTTTTCACATTGAAAATTCAAATCATTAATCGAATGTTGAACTGCTTCCTTAAAAATACATTTTTTGGTTGAAGATTCATGATTTTAGTTGAAAAATAATCTCTTTGGTTGAAAATAGAACTATTTTGTTGGAAAAAAAAAATTTTTTTATTAAACATTAATTGATAGAATCTCGAACCTAATTATTTGATCCAAAATTTATGTCGTTTGTTGAAATGACGTCTTTTTTTAGTAGAAAATCAATCTTCTTTTTGTTGAAAGTTTAACGATTTGGTTACGAATGTATGCATCAATCATCTTGGCTAATCCAATTTTTTTCTCTTCGGACTAAAGAATCTTTCCTGTTTTTGAAAATTGAACTGTTGTTGGAAATTCGTTCTTTTGGTTTGAAAATTCATCTCGTTTGGTAGAAATTTAATCTTTTTTGATTAAAAATTCTAATTTTTAGCGAATTAGGACTTTCTCATTTGGCCTCTCCGAAATGAAACCCTGTCATTTGGGTACATTGATTTATCCATAGCACCTCCTGATGGAAATGATTGTATATGGTCCAAAAAAAAGAGGAGTGGATGACGTAAGTTATCTTCTTACATTTTAATGTTCCACCTTCGGTCATTATTTTATAGAGATCGTATGCACTTTACTACGAGCTAATTAGAACCACGTCTAATTTAAGGTATTATGGGCACATTGTTAAAAATGTTCCGGATTTTACCATACTTTTACAATACAAGTGTAAGGCAAAATTAAAGTACCGGTATTGTAATTTGAAATTACAAAACTTGTATTACAATTTCGAAGAATACACGCTGGTGACCATGCAAGCATTGCAATTTCACGTGACCATACCGGTATTATAATTTTTCTTTACACTCAATTTACCCCGTCTAGCGGATGAGTGACCCTCTATTTAAGGGACCGTTTATGTATTACGTCACACGACTAAAGGCAGTGGGGGGTCAGCTGTAGTGTGACGCCCATGGTAAAGTTGCATACACTTACTATAGAAAACGCGTGACGGAGAGGGGGCAGGGGGTTAAAAATCGTCCGAAAAAAGCGTGACGTAAAAAACTCGAACGACCCCAAAGTATGATGAGAATTGTACCTTGCTAGTCTAATGCAAATCTACTTCAACATGAACTAGCTAGAAATAAGGACGAAAAAGATAATCATTGGAAAAGCAATGTGTTTAAGACTACAGTTATAAAGCAAAATAATTTCTCTCGTAAAAAATGTTAGGTTCATCCTTTGGTACGCAAAATAAAAAATGTCGAATTTTCAAGAACTTTTTGTCAGTTTGAGAACACTTTTTGTCAATGTATGATTTTGATCAACATTTGGACCCAGGACTCAAATGCAGATTAGTCTCCGAAAAGGTTCAAACCCAGCTTGTCATTTAGAGAAGGATGTTCGACAATAAGTTTGAGCATTAGAAATAATAAAAGAATGTATTTAACAATTACGTTATCAGTGATCCGGTATTACCCATTCACGAGGAAGATGAACAACTTCAAATTAAATGTGAATATATTACGAATAATCCAAGCTGAGAATATAGAGATACGAAGTACAAAATAAAATCGTAGTAATCGAGAGAATCCTTAAATTGTAATTTAGAAGTCTTTTGTTAAAAGCGGCTTTCTTTAAGCAAGAGAAAAAACAGAACTTAGTTTTTCAATCATAATTAGACATCGCTGTGAAGTACCATTAATGCATTCACTATGGATGTATTTATTTATGCTTATTTTATGAGCACTTTGCGTCCTCGCAGGTATCAAATAAATTTGCTTCCTCATAAAGTGAGGTTTTTCTCTAACGACAGAAAAAAGTGAATACTCTCAATAATTTTTCAGTTCACCGAAAATCCTATTTTCAGAAAATTAGAAAGCGCAGAAAAGGGCTAATCAATGCGTTATAAAGAACAACATTTTAACTTGCAGTAGTGTTAGATTCCAAATATCAGAAATAATTTCCTCTATAAACATGGTGAATAAGTTTGTTCATGAATTGAAAAAACCGTATTAGTAGGTCATGGAGGATCATGAAAGTATGTTCAATAGGTCAATCTATGCGTCTCGAAAATGCGACCAAACACATCATTTGCAGTCATGTTTTCTAATCAATATTTCGAAAATTTCCTCATATGAATAGAATAAACAATGTATTTTGAGAAGTTAAAAAGAGGTGTTGGTGGACCATAAGAGGATAATTTTCTTCCATAGGTCATTCGAAGCAACTCGAAGACGTGAATAACATTGGATGCATCTCGAGGACGCGAACAAATACATCAGGTGTAGTATCGTTGTATTTCGAATATCAAAAAAGTCTTCCTCATATAAACATGGTACATTTTTTGCAAACGCACTTCCCATTTATTGATCTAGTTCAAAATTCTATCAGACTTGGACATCAATTGAAGCTACAATTCGTCGAAATTGTATAGCCCTTGCTCTTCCACGTTTCGAAATTCAGTAACCAGAAAGAACCTGTAAAAAAGTGTTTAAGTTTGGACGCAACGGAAAGTAATTATAAGAAAAACTGAGAACATGTCTTAGAAAGACCGACAATTTTCTGTAATATTCGACTTACTAAGCTGAATATTCATTCCAAATGATCTGTTAAATATAATCTCTTACCCTTAATTATACCTAAAATATTAATAATCATAAATAAACTTGATGCATATAACAAAAATAATAAAAATATCAATTCTGTTTCAATTTAATCTGAACAGACAAAAATTTGGCTGTCATAAAAAGTTTTTTTATTTCAATTATGAAAACCAGTTCAATGTGAAAACATCATGGAAACAAACAAGTCTCCTCGACAACAAATTTGGGAACGTTACATTCGTACGATATGCGAAATTGATTTTTTATAAAAACTGTTTCTTTGCGTGAGCAATCTGAATTGTTGCACCACCAAGATAGCTTTTAAGATTTGTTTATCGCGATTGTTTGAATTTTTTTTTAAGTTGAATGTTTATAGTCGCATAAACTGTCAGGCTCATCAGCGACTCTACTATAGGGTTAAATATAAACTGTAGGATATTTGTGGGGTAGTAAACCATGGGACAGAAGCGAAGCTTCCTGAAGAAACATCCAGCCTCCCTTCCTGCTTTGGGAATCGAACCCGCTCTAGCGTGGCTACCAAGGTTGCAGTGTTGGAACACAAGACAATCACGATACCGTTTTACCTACGATGACTCCCTTGTTTGAATTTTAACACCATTTGTTTCTCGATTTATGAAGAAAAAAAATTTCATAAATTTAAGGAAATGAACTATCCATGTCATAAGTGTGATGCTGTCTCAAATAAAAATACAAATCATAATTCAAATTATGTTTTGTCAATGATTGAAGAAATCGCTGGTATCGATAGACGGCTTATATTTCTTGTCGTGTAGAAAAATGACGGTTTTCTTTTTTTTTTCACACCTCGATAATTTTTAATTCCATTCGCTGAATTCAGGGAATAGGACCGTTAAATAAATTGGCATCCAGAGTTTTTGCAGTGATGGCAGAGCGATAAAAATTTTCCGACCACGCATTTGCAGAGAGGTTAAGGAGGGAGTTTTCCGCATTGATTTATATACGGTATGCGGTGCGAACCGTAGAATTTGAAGCCACGTAATCGGAATAGTCGATTCCACCACCAGCACCGTCACCACCCTTCTCTCTCTGATTTTCCATCCCTCTCAATATCCTCTTTCAGCCCTCGCCACTCTCTCCTCTCTCTCGCCTGCTCGCTTTCTCTCGGAAAAGCCCGTCGCGTGGATACGTGAACGAACCGCCGGCGATACCGTATAATGATCGGATGGCAGGTAACTCGAGCGGTCCCAGCGCGTTTTAATTGGCCAATTATCGTGGCGCGATAGGTGGCGGTGTGCGGGTCCAGATAGGCGTGAAACTTTGGGGTGGCTGGGCTCACCGAGTAACACAACGCGACTTCCTTCCACCTCCATCCTCTCCTCTTCTCGAACACTGAGAAAAAATACTATTCAATCAAAGAAATATGGGTTGGACGCTTCAGCAAACGTCCGATCTACCATTTTCCAAAATACAATACTTGCCTTATCAAGCTCACTTAAATTTGATTGGAGGCTGTTAAAAAACTGCGTCACGTCACAATGTTTTCTTCGATTTCATTTCATGAATGACATATACAATACTTTAACAGACTTTACTAACTAAAATGTCATCAAAATAGGGAAAATTGGTAGGATGATTTTCAACTAAAATGGGGGAATAAATTCTTTTAAATAAAATGAATGTAAAGTGTCATATTGAATTAAATATAAAACGCTTAGATCGGACAGTTGCATTCACAACTGAATAATTGAAATTTAAAACAAAATAGACGAATTTGTAACCAAATAGTTGAACTTTCAACTTACAAAGATGAATTTTAACCAAATGGTCAAAATTTCAAACAAAACAAAACTAGCTTCAACCATGACAAGTTGAAATGTTAACAAAATAGCTGAATCTTGAAGCCAAAAGGATGCATTTTCCAGAAGACAGAGCAATTTTATACCAAGAATTTGTCTAAACCAAAAGATGAGTTTTCAATCCAAAAATACGAATTTTTAAACAAGGAAGATTACTTTTTAACAAAGTGGTTGAATTTTCAACTTAATAATTATATTTTAAAAAAAGTTAAATCTTTAACCACATGGTGAAATTTACGACCTACAAAGATGCATTTTCAACTACATAGTTGAATTTTCAATGACAACCAAAATTAATTATGAACCAAACAATTGCATTTACAACCAAACAGTTGAAGTTTAAAGCAAAATGCACGTTGAGTAAACAGAAAAGGTGGATTTTAAACCAAATACCTGGATGCATTTTTAACCCGCAAAGATGAAATTTTAAGCAAAAATGATTAAACTTCAACCAAATACAGTTGCATTTTCAACTAAATAATTCAATTTTTGAGCCATTGAGACGAATTCTGCTGAAGGAAGTTCAATTTTTGATTCTAATGGATGAATTTTGTATATGAATTTTCAACTAAATAGTTGCATTTGCAAAAAAATGATGAATCTTTAACAAAATAATGAATTTTTGACAAAGAAGTTTAACTTCCAATTAAGTAACTGAATTTTTAATCTAGAACAATTATTTCTCAACGAAGAATATACTAGTAGATATTTCAACTGAAAAATTTTGTATTTTCAAATTAAAAATAGTTCAATTTAACCAAAATCAACAGATTTGCAACAAAAAAGTTAAATTCTCATTCAAAAAAATTGATTTTCAAACAAGAAGGAAAACGATTTTTTAACAAAACACCTACAGAAATCTTCAAACAATATTTGAATAGTTTAATTTTTAGTGGGGAAATCTAATTTTCAAAAAAATAGTTGAATTTTTGAACAAAGAGATAGATTTTTGCCCAATGAAATGAATTTTCAACAAAATCGTTCACCAAAAAAGACGAATTCACAACAAAATAAATACATTTTCAACCGAGGAAAGAACAAATTTTCAACGAAACAGTTAAATTTTCAACCAATATAATGAATGTTTAACAATGTAGTTTAACTTTGGCCGCCTAGTTGAATTTAGAAAAAAATCAATTCCTAATGCAAAATTTAAAAGCTGAATTTTCAAATAAAACAATCAATCTTCAACAAACAAATGGAATAGTTAAATTCTCGGGTCAATAATTGCATTTTGAACCTGAAATAAAATTATCAATATTCTAAAGTCGCCGACTTTATTCAAATCCTTAACCAAATAATAGAATTTTGAACCAAAAGAGCTGAATTCTGATCTGAAAATACAATCGTAAACATTTCAATCAAAAGAAATTAACTTTCAACGAAAAATGGTTGGATTTTATTAGGGTAGGGTGGGGCTGTCAAACTTTTTTTGAGAATTTTTTTCGACAAGATTAGTTTTTTATACGTGTGCACCATAATTAACACACTGCAGAATTTGATAAAATGAAAAATTGCATCTTAACCTACTGACTGCTACACAAGAGGTTAGGTTAATGCACAGGAAGAGGTGGCTCATTCCTCCCCATGTGACACTTGCAAGTAAAACCAAAATTTCACCTATTTCTGCTTTACAATCATATAAAAATCTGTTGAAAACTTAAGGTTTAATAAATCATCTATTTGGGGAGTCATCGTGGCTCAGATGGTATCGTGCTTGTCTCATGTTCCAACACTGCAGCCTTGGCAGCCACGATGGCGCGGGTTCGATTCTCGAAGCAGGAAGCGACGCTGGATGTATTTTCGGAAAGCTTCGCTTCTGTCCCTTGGTATACTACCCCACAGATACCCTACAGTTGATAATTAACCCTATAGTACAGTCGCTAATGACCCTGGCAGTCGATGCGACTATAAACATTCAATTAATGAAAAAAAAAATCTATCTAAATAACCACTGGGAAAACATCTAATATGTGATTTTGTGTGATTCTTGGACTTTCTGAACAAATGCAAAATAGCAGAATACAGGTCTTGAAATTTTTGCTTTCGTTCTTTTCAAATGTATTCAACTTTGAGTCAACATTTTTAAGAAAGTCGTTTGATAGCGTTGTTCCTGATATTAGGAAAAAGAACAGTTACAAGAGAAATTATAGCCTGCGAGAAAATTGAGCGGATCATTCCACCTCCTATGCTCATCTCGCCCCACCCTACCCTATTTCGTTATTTACATTTAGTACATATTTAAGCAAAAAAGATGAAAAGGAGAATTTCCTGTTGAAAAAAGAGAAAAAAAGAGAAACTGTTTCAGGAAGTTATGAAGAGCAAAATAGGGGCAAGGGTCTGGAAGCCTGTAATTAGATGATTTACTTGTAAAATAAAAGCCCCAAATTATATATTTTTTCAAACATTTAAAAAAATTGGCATTCACATTTATATTTCCGCATGTAATGTAAATTCTATGTACCCCGAACCCCACCCCCTTGAATTCAAAACTTTGAAAACCCCCTTTTCGAGAGAAACGCATCTGTAATTGGCGAGTGCTAGTTTCTTCAAACATGAAATTTACACACTTCAGGTTTCTTTTGGCACATGAGTATTAGTACCAGTAGATTCAATACGGGCTGCGTAATATCATCACCACTCAGACCCCAAAATAATAATTTGGACCCTGAAAAAACGCATATATCTCCTAAACTTGAACCGGTCATGCAGACTTCCACATATGAAGGAATATTTTTGAACCTATTGCGATCTTTTGTTTGGTCGACCGTTTTGCAAAAAATACTTATTATTTCCAAAAATGTGTAGCTCCCATAATGCCACTTTTTATCGGGAGTTCATTTCAATTTGAAAAAATATTTATTTTCTGTTTACGAATCGTTTGGTAGATTTGAGAGAAATAATTTCACGAATTTTATATCCGTACCTATAAAATAAACTAAGATCTGACATGAACTTCTCACTCATCTTGTATAATCTTGAAACAATTTTATTTTCCTATATATGAGATTAGGCAGCGCACACATTATGTTCTAAGTTGCGTAATTTAACAGTTTCAAATAACTAGACTTCAATAATGAATCAATTATTCACCGATTGTCTTAAGAAATATTGAATTTGTAAATGTTCATGTTAATTTAGATGTAATGACGCACTGTGAGGCACTGTGGTGACGCCAGGCAGTCTCCCACCACCATCGCTCTGTTACCCCTCTACTATTTTCCTTACTCCAAAAACCCTATATCCATGAAGTAATTGATACTGGATTGGTGGTATGGAAAAGGAAAATGTTGATACTTTTAGTACCTTATGAAACTATGAATACCTCGGCAACAATTTCCCTTTCACACTTCTCAGTATGTCGATTTGACTGGCAGTCCAAACTTGTTGTTGTCGATCACAACAAACTGCTTTCTGAATGATTTCCGTTCACTCTATCTTGATATTTAAAAAGAAATAACGAAAAAAAAACATTTTTGAAGTGAACGTGAAAACCTGTCCTTCCGTAAAATGTTAACATTCTTTGGTGAAAAAAACTACTTCACGTAGAATGATAAAGCTTATACTAGTACGTGGTGTACAAGTATTTCAAACCACTGTGAGTTTCTGGACATATTTTGAAATAAGTTGTTGAAAGATATTATTCATCGTTCGTAAATAAGGTCGTCTCTTAAAAAAAATGTTATTATTGAATCGTGGCCTGCATTACTTCATGGATATAGGTTTTCCCGAGTAAGGAAAACACTGGTGGCGGGGGACTCCCTGCCGTCACCACTTGAGGTGCACAAGTTTTAGACCGTATTTTCACATACAGAATGTGAGGTTTAATCTTTTAAGGGCAATGCCCAATTAACAGCGTCTTCTGGGTCCAACACCAATTGGAACTTCACTATCAGCAGCATAATGTGGGATGTTAGTAGGGGAAAGTAGAGTATTTTGTCAGTGTGAGGCATGGCGACTCTTGAAAATGATGCTCGTGTTTGTTCATTTTCATAATAATTTGTTTACGTAGTGTAGCTTTCTTTGGTACTCAAGAAAGCTATTTTATGTAAAAAAAATAATAATAAACTCAAGAAACATGAGCATTATTAGCAAGAGCCACTGTGCCCCGCACTTACACCATATCCCACTTTCCCCTGCAATAGTCCTACACAACCTAGACTCTTAAATATGAGTAGTTTTGGAGATATGTATTAAAGAAAATATTTGTTCTAAAAGCATTCTTCTCTGAAACTACCAAGGATAATTTGATGTTCCTTTTTTAAAATAAAAGATTTCTTTGAGCATCAATGATTTTATAATCTAAGTTTTTAGGAAACATAAAGATCCCCTCATTTTTTTATTCTACGGAAAATATTGAATAACAAGCTGCCAATGATACTTTTTTTTATCGATGTGGTAAGTGGTGATAATTTGGAGTTTTTTTCTTTTTGAAGTTCTTCTGCTACGAAACAGAAAGAAAAAGTTTTATTTGAAGAAAGAGAATTATATTTCAAAACAAAGGGATATTGTTTCAAGGTCATAACTTGACTTAAATATACCTTCAAGTAAAAAAATACTGGGTGTACTTAGTGTGAGCTTTAACGAAAGTGAGACCTTTTTTCCATGGGATTCTATCATGTAACGCTCATGAGTAGAGTAAGCCGAGACAAGACCGGCGGCGGGTTGACATTCATTGTTCCATGAAATGTTAATAAGACGCGGAATTAATACATTTTTTTTTACTAGAAGTCCCAAGTTATCACACATTATATTTTCATACATATCAGTCACCTTACGGAAATAATTATTTATTAATTTAATTATTTCGAACAGGCTGTATTTCAGTGGTCCGGCCCCGCATGTCGAGGCAAGACCAACGATGGGTTTTCTATGAAATAGAAATACCTGAGGATGGAACATTTTGGCGCTTCGATTTTTTGGTACATTATGCATGTGAAAAGTTACTTTTAAACATATGCAGCAAGAATTAACAGGTCTTTTTATTTAAAATAGTCATAGCTGTGGTATGACTTCTTATTCGCTGACATTCTGCTAGCTGCAGATGACAACATCCAAGCATTTTTAAACTATTTTCTTGTCTGCTTTTGTCCCGATGATGGTTGGCGAAGCCGTAGCTATTATCTATATTTAATATATTTTAGACTCGAATCAAGTTTATTGTTAATAATTACTTGATGGAATAACTTTCATCTACCAGAGGATCTAATTTTCATGTTGTAAGTATTCTAATTAATGCCGCAAACGTGTTATATTCCTGCCAGCGAATCTTACATTCTTCAGTTGTTAAAACTGTTTTCTGCATCACTTTTCTTTCACAATATAAATTTTCATGATTCTATTTAATGGCTTCAGTTTTCTAATGGAATCGATAATTTTATTTGAAGAAGAATTAAAATGTTAGAGAAATAAAAAGTTTTTTCGCAACATCGCTTTCGCCTCAGGGGTCGGTCTTGACCCTATCTTAGGCATCGTTATGCATGATAATTAAACGTCCAGCTGTATCGTTTGTTGATTATCAAGGGTCAACCAAAATTGATCCTTAAACTGACAAAAATAAATACATCTAGATTTCGCATGGATAAATACTAATGCGCATTACTTGCTAGCATCGCACGAAAAAAAATATCCTACTTTCTTACAACTTAATTGAAGTGAAACCTAATTGGCAATCAGAATTGGCAGTTTCTTGTGCAATTTTTTCGGTAGAATCCAAAAATGAAGAAATCGCTTTGCTCTGCCAAGATTTAGACCATAAATTTCTTGATTTTATTGTACGATTAATCTTTCTCCGTTCATTTTTAGCATTTTCATTAAGTTCAATTAAAGTCTCATACATATTTTGATCGTACATTTAAAAATTTTTTTAAATATTTAGACATCTCTCCAATAATACTCATTTTCAAGAGTTCAGGTTGTGCAGGATAATTTTAATAACATTTCACAATATGCTCCTGATAATAATGATTCAATCGGTCTTTATTTATTGGCCTTCGTCCATTTGATTTTGAACGGATGAAATTTAAATAATCTGAGAATTGGGTTCAGTACCCAAAAAATTTGATCTGTGTTATTTGAGACTTACAAATTAATTATGAATCAAATGATAATTTCGTTATTATGCAAGAACCTTTTCAAATAAGTTTTATGAAGTTGAGGAGGAAGCATTCTAGTGGTTTTTCCAAATTCTGGTAACTTATCATTTCGAGTTGATCAAATCACTATCATTCACAATAAAATTTTGAATCGAAGTGCGTATACGCAAGAGTCTAAAGTAAATTCGCTCAAATTGTGCAAGCGCAGAGCTAGAAAAAAAAATCATGCTAAAAGGACGCAACCGCAGCAGCTAGATAAAGCCTTTTTATAACTGCTTTTTCCCACGGTTTCGGAATTGTTCACTTTCCGCACGCTAAACATATTCCAAAAAACGAAAAGTTCATGCATGTTTTATGAAAATGAACTTCTGAGTAACAGATTAAATGCGTAGTTATAGGACGTATTTCTCAAAATAACATATGTTGATGAATTATATAATGATATAATTATTTGTTGATGGCCCTCTACCTACAAGCAAATAACTTAGATTCCATTCAAAAAATCATTTCTCAAGTTTAATTTTTCTATGTTTTTGAAGTTAAATACCAAAATATAACGTCTTTTTATATTCTACAATTCCGAACTCAAATGAAGTTTCATTATACCTATCTGACCAATTAATTCTCTCTTTTTCGTTCTTTTATGTGCTTCCATTCTCTGCTCCGACGGTCTCTTTTCTGCGACAAATACTTTTCGATTGAAGCCAAGGTGACGAGAAAATCTCAATCCAGAATCGGGACATGGTGAACAGGGTGAACAGTACGAGTGGGGCGCAAATTGGTTACGGCTGGTCGGCTCGATCTCACAACCCTACTCCCCTTTGGTTTAGGTGTATTCAAGTCTGCTAAACTATTAGCAAAACCAGACAAAACCCATGTTCTATTGCAGGTGGACGATAGTTCTGCAAATTGTTTCACCTTTAAATAACTACTATCAACTCATAAGGAATTCCATATCATAATTTTACATTTTAGACTCGTTATATTACTATCTAGATTTTCTGCTTTCTTGAAACCCCTTCTTTACAGTTACTTAAACTCACCCTCGAAGATTTCGCTTCATTCTTATTCTCTCAAATCAACACCGTATCTCTTCCATCCCTTATAAACCCCTTTTCGAATTTACATTTCTTAATCCTTGAATTAAATACCTAATTCGGGTTAATTAATATTTAATTCTTCATAGCATGTACCGAACATTTTTGGAATTTATTGTTTCTAACTGCGCCAATGTTTGATATTATATTTTTTTAACATTTCATATTGTACTCTTTTCTCTGTATGTATGCACGAATTCAGCAAATGGAAATGTTTTAATACCTTCCCACACAGCTGATTGAGTCGCATGCACATAGAGGTGATTCAGTCAAATCGGATACAATGCAACAAGCTGCAACACTGGATTGGATTTTCATTCTTCGCCGTCATTTTCTGCAATCATGCAGTTTCATCCTATTAAACAACGTTTTCGCAGTCATTTTCTGCAATCGTTAAATTTTATCCTATACAATGCCACTTTCGATTCCACTCTTCTATGAAGCTTCAGTTCCATACAATAATCTTATTAATCATCAAGATATGACTATGCTAAAGAATGTTACTAAATTATTGAAAAGATAATATGTTTCTATCTAATTTATTACAATTTAATTCGGTATTGCATTATTCAATTTAAAAGAGAGAATATTTCTTTTTTATACACTCGACAAATCAAAGGGACAGTAGTCAATTAATTGCCCTCTCTTAACCAATACAAAGTAACATCTCATCCCTTCATGAATACAAGGAGGATTGGAGTTATAACTTGCAACTTTGAACTTCTGATTGTAAGTTTTCGGTAACGAGACCCAAGCGAATCGTGCAATGCAAGCGCAAATTGGTCACGGCTGGTCTGTTCGATTCTAGTTTGCTCCCCCTTAGTGTGTCGTATATAGAAGTCTACGGAACTATTAGGAACATCGGCCTAAACCCACGCTTTCCAGCAGGTGGGTAATCGTTCTGTCGAAAATGCACTTTGCGCCCAGCTTAACAATGTCACCCTTTATTAGTCCAACTCTTAATTATAAGTATACAATGAAGCTATAAAAATAAAATATACATATATATGTATAATACAAGAACGGAAATTAACCTTAAAATATGATACTGGTGATATGATGATGATTTGCAGTGAATCTTCAAAAAATATATATACATACATCCCCAAAGAAAATTAACTGCTAGAACACAGAGAAAAAAAAAGTTAAATTTTTGACAAAAAAACGTTGAGAAACTTCCCGAAACAAAATTAAACTACAATTGGTTCACTTCAAGTGATACAATCTTCGAAAGCAATAACATAGCTGAAGTTGAAAATGAGTTTGTATGAGATATACAGGTCGGTATAGTATCGTGCTTGGAAACTCGAAGTGGTTCTATTTCTTTAAATCTTATCAAATATTCGCAACTTGAGTAATAATCTAGAATTCTTCGATTAAATTGCTTTATATGATTAAAGTACAACGTACATGTGGTACTCTTTCCAGAATTTACCCTGAATGGTAGAATATTTTGTGAGTACAGTTGATTTTAGGTTAGGTCTGTCATTTATTTCCGTAATGGAACTTCTCGACTTGAAATCTAATTTTATTTTTGAATAATTGTAAGAAGGTATCATGTTTTATTATTAAGAATCGAAAATTACTGCTAATCTTATTTTGATTCTGTGTAAGATGGAATCATCTGAGCCCTTCTCATGAATGTATACAAAATTAATTAAAAACGTACCTAAATGTCGATTCCATATGCTTTAGATATTAATTTTAATATACAATGGTATTTTGAATTCAATACTTTTCTCAACATTGCTCAAACAAAATTGAAACCCAAGTACTTTCTGTGCACTGTAACGTGCTAGACTATTGATAGTACTGCCCCAGTACTAAAGAAATAACAAAAGGTAACTAAGTAAAATGCACTTAGAAAATATGATTATAATAGCGTATAAAAAGAACAATGTCGAATAAAAAGTAAATTGTCAAGGCAGCAGACTAAGCTAACTGCGTAAACGAGGAAAGCTGAAGCAGGAATTTTCCCCGTACTCCAGAATTATAGTTATCATAATCACCCCATTAGCAACAAGCGCATGCGCGTATGTAGAGTAACGGCGTAATGCCACCCTATCTACCTTCATATTAAAACCGCAATTACTCCCTTCCGTTCTCGCCCCAGGGGAGGGCTGAAATTAGAAATACGACTTTACACCATATTGCTCCACCATTTTTTCCACGAGCCTCTTTCTCCTCGAAATATAAATCACTGCAGACATAACAAATGAAAATTACTCGTTTGATACTCTCTATTTACTAAAAAGTACAAACTCATGTTTTTCTCTTTTCACGAATAACGAAACCTCTCTTGTTCCTTTCATGATTTTTCAACAAGAAAATATTTGCAGCTGATATAATGGCAGAATTTTGGCAATGTTTAACTCTCCCAATTAGAGCTTTATTTATAATTATAATCTTGGTAATGTTTCTATAATTGAATCCCTGAATCTGGATATCATCCAAACAGCTCTGGGAATGGTAGATGAAAAACTAATAGTAGGTAAAGAGTCGAATTGGAGTTCGTTGCCAAAATTTGCAGGATACCGCTTCATTTGAATCATAATGATGTGTTGATGTTTCCTGAAGACCGTTAGTTTCAAAGCTAAAAGTAATAATCTACAGGTGCTAAATTACTGCGGGAAAATTTCTCTTATACTACCTAAAATAAAATTTTTCACTTATTGCTCACTTTAGAGAAACATCCCTAACACGTTCAGAGCTATTCTTCAATTACTCAAGAAACTTACAATCATATTTGTCCTATAGGTAATGAAATAAAAATTTTCAAAGTATCACTGCTGACTCAAGAATGCTCAATATATAATTAGCTATCATCACATGGCAACAATCTTCCTACAATAATTTAGAACCTACTATACTTCGGAAATTTGGTCTCTACGGTACCATTGCTGAACAACACTTCAGCCCTATCCTATTTTCAAAAACGTAAAGTTTGCACAGTGCCATTGCCGAAATCGATTGCAACGGCAGCTAATTCGCCAACGATCGAGGGGAATCGTGTCGCGAGCTCATCCGCTCGTACGTTCGATTGGCAGGCGGGGCGGTAGGCCAGCAATTACCTAAATGGTCGGGTAAACAATATCTGCGCGCGGAGTTAAGAGCACAGTAGCTGGAGCAGTAGCTGTGGCAGCAGTAACAGCAGCTCATACTCTCGCCCGATAACTTGTGCCTCTTCCAGTGTGCATGCCTATGTGAGTGGCTAAATACCAACACCCCTATATCATAATGGTTGCCAACACTACGACGCCGCGTTGGATACTATACCCATACACCCGGCGATTACTGCCACCGCGGTTACCAGCAACCTCCACCATCTCCACCATCACTGACGTCAACTATCACCACCATCCAACATCTCCTCCAGAGCATCTACCGAGATGGAAGCGCCCACTCTCCACCAACTGCAGTGGTAGCGGCGGTGGCTAAATCAAAGACAAACCACTTTAGCCAGTCCGATCGCGGGGAAGTTGTGTGTACATACCCGAGTATCTGGCGAAAACGCGCATGGGGACCGTCAAGAGAAACCCCCAATCGTTTCCGCCTTGTGTTGTGTGGGTACGTGTTAGTTTTATTTGTGAGAATCTGTAAATGTTTCTGAGGGTGTGAGTGAGTAAATGTTTCTCGGGGTGTGGGTGGCTGAATGTACGACTGAGTGCATGTGTGTGAGTGAGACACACGCGTCTGCAAACGTAATCACGCACGACCATGCCCACTGATACAAGCTCAGACTTCTGTTTCGGGATGTGTGAGTGTCACCCTCGCTTGCCATGCTTCTCTCTGGCTGGGATTGGCCGGCGGTCGAGCTTTCTAGTAACCCTCGAGCTGTTCGCCACGCCCACTCGAGGCGGAACAACCCCCGCTTGTGCACCACGCTCGTTCCTCTGTCTAATAATACCACGATATACCACCTATTCTGCCACCATGACTCTATAGAGCTACTAGACACCCTACGAAGTAGACCACGTCAAGACTCGCGCCTCGCACAACCACCAACGACCAAGAAAAGCGTCTAAACCAAGTGTTTCCCCAAGTTTTCTTCGCGACCCCTCGAATTGTGATCCCTAATAGTGGTGACAGGATGATTGTGGTGCGGATCGTGTCATAGGAAACTGCTGTTGAAGGCTTTGGGAATCAATTCCGGGAAGGGTTCGGGAAACAGACGAGAATGTGGATTAAAGTGAGTGGGTAAGAGTGTTGATCTACTGATGGTGCGGATTAGGAGATTGGATTCGCGCAAAGTTGAGTGTGCTTGGTGTTGGCTCATCACGTGGTCATACATGTCATGATGTGGCATGCGACCAGGTAGAAAGGATTGCCTCCGGGGATGTGGAGAATGCAGGAAGGCAGAACAATGTCTCCTCTCGGACCGATCCTCGCGGAAGAGGCTGATTTGCGAGTTGGGTTGCCGGTTCCTATGCATCAGGACAGGAGGCACGTGCTACTTCAAGTTAGGACAGCTGATCCTTTCATCAGATACGAGCACCTACGAGAGCATTCCTCACCGTTGGTAGACGACGAGGTAGAGGAGGACACTAGGACGAAAATGAAAAGGGTGGAAAAAACAGAGATTATTGAGGAAGAGGATGAAAATGAGAATGGGATTTGTGAGAGGATTAATGAGAGGATAAGTGGGAGAAAAAGTGAAATGGAAGAAGATGATGAAGAGGATATGGAGGATGATGAAGAGGAGATGGAGAAGAGAAATGGGACTTATCACGAAGATGAGGATGTGGAAGTGGACGTGTGTAGGGATGGGGATGAGAGCAATCCTAGTAGTCCGGTAGACTTAACAGCATCGTCGAGGTGTTCGGGGACTGATCAGTATTTGCATCCGTTCGCGAATCGTGGAATTCATCCCTTTTCATGCCTTCAAAATGGTGGAAGTGGTATCGGTGGACAAGCGCCGGGTCATGCGACGCCGGTATATCTTTCGGGACATGCGGCGACAGGCTCGACTGTTGTGACGGTTTGTAATGCTAACAATGTTTCCGAGACTAACGGCCCAACTGGTAACATTACCATGACTGCTAGTTCTGTGCAATCTAATAAAAGGGGACTCGCTTTTTCTGTTGAAAATATCCTGGATCCAAATAAGTTCACCGGCGGTCGCGTGATACATGGAAGAATGCAGCATCGTCGGCGACGACGCACCGGTAGCATTCATGAAGGTAAATATTGATATCCGATTACCATAATTCAGATGAAATAAGTATGATCTTCTTGAAAATATAATGTTCATGTGTTTATCAAGATTTTGAAAGAAATCAATGTGACATTTTTATTTTATAGCTAGTTGTTGAATCTTTTTTTTTGTTGATGCATTTGTTTTGAAGTCTTCTTAAAGAATTGTTATTATAAGTAAAACAAATGATTACTATAAGCATAATTTTTTCTGTATAAAAAAAGATCAGATTGATACATGTATTCAATTTTAAAAGATGACTATTGGAAGCGACACTTTTATAGCTAATATGAGGATCAAATTTAATAATATTTCCTCAATTATTTTAATCAGAACTGTTAGTAAAAGATGTTCCGTTCAATTAACAGTGCATCAACCCGTCGCTCTGTAGGCACCATTCTCAACTTTTACCTTATTTTCAACCCTATTAAGAAAGTCTATGTGCAATAATAAATTTAAATTTAAAGTTTAAAGATTTTACGGGTTTCAATCGTGTGCGAAGCTATGAATGTTGCCGACGTTTCGTGAACATTCATTGTTTCGCACACGATTGAAACCCGAAAAATCTTTCAATTCTGAATTTTAAATTTAAATCTATGAAAATGAATCATTGTGAAAGTATTAAATCTATATGCAATGACTAGAAATTGTGTGTTTGTATTTATATCTGATATAAATCGTTGGAATAATAAACAGAGTTATATGCTAATTAATATGGGTCAGTCTATTTGGTACCTAAGTGTCCATTTTGAGTTTCACTTTTACTTCTTGGCCTCCTTGTCAGTTTAACTAGGTACTGTCACAAGTTGTAGGCTACTAAAAGAAGGCAGAACAAGTGCTTATTTATTTTATTATCCAAAATTTAGATGTAAAAGGTTTTTACAATTTATAGCGCATTCATTTGGTTTAATATGATCCAGTCAAATTAGAAGAAAATTGTGTTTTTGAGAAAAATTAATTGGTTCATTATAAACTTGCATCTTTCAGTTTGATAAACTGGTCCTTCCCTCAAGTGAATTTATTACTCGTTAAAGATATGACATTAGGACAATTTTCAAAACATTATTTTAAATCAAAAGCACTTGAAAATATGCGGCTATATAACATTACAATATTGACTTTTCAACAATATTTTTAAAATAATAAAATAGAATTCTTTTTATATTCATAGGTCAAAGATTGATCACCTCTGTATGTAACGAGTCCAAACTATAAGGATTTCATCACTTATGTGAATGAATATACTATTAAACTGTTAATGAGGAAATTCCTACTGTGTCATTAAGTTTTAAATTTTTGCCGGGAATAATTAAAGTTGGAATTTTGCCATTTTTTGATACAATTAATATAAGTTTCCAAAATTTTCTGCAGATCTGAAAAAATGAACTTCCTGAATTTATTGTACATTAATTTTAATATTATGGACCAATTGTCATTATTTACGATTTTAATAATAATATAATAAAATAGTGTTGTTTTTACCTTTAATGGAATAGCCTGTATCCTGATACAGAATTTATGAAATTTGTGATAAGATGATATAAAATTCAATCTTGTTTGATGCAAAATTCGACGACTTTCTGATCTATAAAGAACAAAATCATTATTTAAGAAAGGCATACAAAAATATATAGAGGTCCTGATACTTTAAGATACTACACGAATTACAGCTACATAATTCATATTTTTCTTGGAAAAATTATTTTAATTTTCGCTCTTCAATAAATTAGCTACACTGCCTTCTTGTAACATTTAGCCCGTTGATTAAGATAAATTTGACAATACTCATTTTACAAAATATACGAGTTTTGAAAATAAAGCTCATAAATCTTATGAAACAGTTTAATGAAGAAACAAAGTAAATAAGCGTAGGAAACAGACATATTTCTGTCACTTGGTTATAATTTGGTCATTTCCGACGGCTTATTTGCGACCACGTTTACGATCAGCTTTCTCGTTTAAATAAAGTCTAACCTAATAACACTTTTAGATCCAGAATGATTGATGAAATTTCACTAATATTTGTACTAATCATTTTTCTCTAAATAGCTATCATCATACTTGTTGAAATATAAATATTGTATAATGATATTAGTTCTCTTAGTATAAATATTACTAAGTATGTTTTTGTTGAATATCCCCTTTATCACATATAACTAATAATTTATTAATTTTTAACGTGAACAGTAGGGTGGTCCAAAAAACGCTTTTCGAGCTACAGGGGAAGTCCCCCCGCCAAAAGTTTCCATTTCCGGAGAAAGAAAATCCCTATTTTTTTTTCGAAATTCGAATATTAACACGTGCCACCGGGCACTTCAAAATCCCATTCAATTAACATGGGGAAATTTGGGATTTTCGAAAAATTGAACTCATACTTCAGGGTTTGATCGAAACGTGCCAAACATTTTAGGGATTGAAGAGAAGTACCTATGAAATAAAAGTATAATAATAACATTCATTTTCAACTCACCCTTACCCCCCCCCCCCACCACCACGCCCCAAATATGACCCAAAAATCAAAAAAGTACATTTTCACCTATTATTGTTACTTTTCAGCAATTTCCGTCGTCTTTTTCATACAAATAATTACTAATGGACAATTTGAATGTTTTCCATGACTTTTTAAACAATTTTTAATTGTTCAAACAAATTTAACTCATTCAAACAATTACTTATTCCCAAAAAATGTGAAAAATAATCGTATTTTCTGATTGAAATGTAATAGTTTGTCATTGTTTAGAGTAGTTATTTTTTTAAAAAACATTATGTAATTATTTAAACAATTATTGTTTATTCTCAAAATTTCTGAAAATTGACCTAGAGATGTCCAGTTTTTTCTCAAATTGGTATCCTATGCTACTTTTTGTTAAATAATTTTATAATTTTAATACATATCTTATAATTTTTAATAAATTTATATTTTTTTAAACAATTTTGCTTTGCTTAAGCAGTTTTTTTCGATAACTTTAAAAAAATTAAATCGAATAAAATACATATAATTATTTTGCTGACTGTATAGTGCATAGAAAGAATATATTAACCATTTTTCAATTGTTTGAACAAACATAATTTGTTTAAACAATTATTTTTTCCAAAATATTTTTCAAAACGTATTTTCTGAATTAAAAATAATATTGGATGATTTCGAGGAGTAGCAAATTCTGTTAAAAACGTCGTGTCATTGTTTAAACAATTGTTATTTGATTTACATGATCCATGAATGTTTTATAAATAATCGTATGAAGGTAAAACGAGAATCAGCGACACGTTTTAATATTTATAACGAGTATGAAAATAGAAAAAAGCAATCTATTGAAACTTGAATCATAATTTGCATTAGTGAATGTACCTTTTTATAATATAATTATGATAAAGTTTGTAAAAATATGAAGAAAGCAATGATAAATACACTTTTATGATTTAAATTTTATTATGACTTCCATGATTTATTTAATAATGCGCCAAAGAAGATGTGAACCATTCATACTCAATTTGAAGAAAATTTGAAGAAAAAGACAATAATTAATTGTATAAGCAATAACATGAAGTTTTTAGCAAAATTTATTACTCCTCGAACTCATTCAATATTTCTTTTAATTCAGAAAATATGATTTGAAAAAATATTTTTGGAAAAATAATTGTTTAAACAAATTATATTTGTTTAAAAAATTACAAAATTGTTGATGTATTCTTTCTATACACTATAGCATAGGATACGAATTTGAGAAAAAAAATCTCTGGGTCAATTTTCAGAAATTTTGGGAATAAACAATAAGTAATTGTTTAAATAATTACATAATGTTTTCAAAAAAAATAACTACTCCAAACAATGACAAACTATTACATTTCAATCAGAAAATACGATTGTTTTTCACATTTTGTGGGAATAAATAATTGTTTAAATAAGTTATATTTGTTTAAACAATTGAAAATGGTTTAAAAAGTCGTAGGAAATATTCAAATTGTCCATTAGTAATTATTTGTATGAAAAAGACGACGGAAATTGCTGAAAAGTAGCAATAATACGTGAAAATGTACTTTTTCGATTTTTGGGTCATATAATGTTTGGCACGTTTCGATCAAACCCTGAAGTATGAGTTCAATTTTTCGAAAATCCAAAATTTCCCCAGGTTAATTAAATGGGATTTTGAAGTGCCCGGTGGCACATGTTAATATTCGAATTTCCAAAAAAAAAATAGGGATTTTCTTTCTCCGGAAATGGAAACTTTTGGCGGGGGGACTTGCCCTCTAGGATGAAAAAAAATTTTGCAATGCATTTTTGGACCACCCTAATGAACAGTAAATACATTGTGGATTAGCATTTTTAAACATTATTTTGAAATAATTCAATTAGGTATACATAGTTCGAGTCTAAAGAAGCTGTTCGTAATATTCAAAAATAATTATGAATATTTTTTATGATATATATTTTATTTTTTTATTCATTACGACTAATTTTTTCAGTGTCCTTGTGTTCTTAACCTTCGATCTCTATGAGATAAAAAACTATGGGTCTTCCTCGTTCTAAACTTAGACACAGGATTTGCTTCTCGCAATTTTAAGCACACTGCAGTTATTTGTGTGAATAGGATACGTGGAAAGGACGAGGGAAGTGTTGATGTAGGCGGATCTTTAAGAACGGAAAGACGTAAGTCTTCCGATACGATGGTAGTGTCGAGTGTTAGATATTTTTGCGACTTCATAAACTGTGATCTTTATATGACAATCTTTATGGCATCCGGAAAATTATCTCATTTCCACAATGATGTATACAAACCCTAAAGAGGACAATAAAACGTAACAGTAATAGAAAGGGACCTCACTAATATCAACATAATGCCATAAGTAATTAAAATCGGAAGAATTATTCAATATTTTTTGAATACTTTATTTTGTCTAGAAATTCATTAAAAAAACAATGAAAAAATACTTTTTTCTAGAAATGCAGGGCCTATGTTTACTTAAAATAGATTAAAGTTCTTAATTTATCTCCACAGTTTCTCATTTTTACATCAGGCATATATTTTATTCGTAGTGTATTCAGACCCGGAAAACATTAAAATTCCACTAAACATGACTTTGACAGTATCTTTCGGAGCCTGATACTCGACATATTTTATTGTAAAAGTTTTTAGATTTTTCAGTTAAAACTATGCTCAAACAGATTGCAAATTCTAAAAGTCTTCCTTTCGTGGACAGTGGACATATTATGTCCCACTGAATAATACTGAATTCTTAGTTTATGCCGCACTTGCACACTATCAGCTTCTTGCTCCTCAATATTAAAGTTAAATTTTTGTAGCATAATGATAAATAACACATTAACTATTGACACAAATAAACTCCTAAATCTTACAGGTCAACACCGATAGGATGAATTTATGTTGAAACTTGATCTATTGATACCTACTAATAAATAACATACGAATAATTTTTAGCAAGCTCTTGATTGCCAATGTAACCATTGAAAATGTGCTTGATATTGGTACCAGGGAAAATAATAAACTACTCTTGTTATTAAATAATCTATTTATAAATATCAAATTTTCCTTCCGTTAAAATAATTTAACACTTCCGTTTCTCATTTATATTTGCCAACAAGAAAATACATTAATAAACTGAATAACATGATTTCCTGAGAACTCAAGCCGTCCGAAATTAAGATGTTCACATTCGACGATTACTTGGATGATTGCTTGTCCGTTAACGGTCGTTCAAGCACTTACGTTAGTGTGCCTAAAAACAACCATCTGGCGGTTGCTGGGCATGCGTTCTCATTCCCAAAGAAGCGAGAACATGAGCATCTTTCTAATGACGGGATGCACTGCTGACAAGTAAATCTTTAATATGATCAGCTTTACAAAAACAAACCCTCCAAATGAAATACTGTGCAATTTCCTCGAACATTTATACAGCTTTCTGAATTTCATCACTTTATTATTTTTTTAAATCTAAAACTTATTTTAAGAGCATGATTATTCATTTTTGAAATACGATTTCCGATGTTTTATATAGAGAATAAAATACGATTTTGTTATCTTGCTTAAAAGTATGATTTAAACCTACTTTATTCGATTGTTCAATTATAGCATATCATTACAATATATCAGTATTAATTTTTTCAATATATACGTATTCAATATGGGATCTGTTGATATTTGCTAATTTAATCTATGCCTAATTCATTTAAGTGTTACATGTATTTGAATCAATGTAGAGATAGCGAAGCTCAGGTGGTAGCGTGCTTGGTGTTGGAAGCCTTTAACTGAATAGCTATCGTTGTCGTGGGTTCAAATCGTAATCTGGATACGTGAAACAGATTGCAAATTCTCAAAGCTTCTCCTCCGTGGCCATCCGTATGTCTTAGTGAAATTGACTAGCTGATAATATGCAGAAGTTCTTCTAGTTGTACACAATTTTTTAACATGATAATAAAGAACCTTCAGAGTGACCTAGTGACACTTGTAGATTCTTCAAATCTATCTACTTTCAATCAGAAAAATTTCAGCTTTGATGTTTTTTTGGGGGGAGGGGGATTTATAAAATAAGCACTCTTGAACTCAAGAACTTTTCAATTTTGAAGTTCTTAGTTCTACTATAATCTGAGTTTTATTTTCTGCGATTTTTATACGTATCCAATCTATGTAAAAGAGGTTTGGAACGCTGAGTTCTCCAATGCTTAATTTGAAACATTTTCAAGGTACCTTTATTTTGATATTAAATTTCTTTTAAGCTTAAACTTTCGAATCGAAGTTTGTACACTTCTGATGCACTATTTTTAGGTTTTACAATTTCAAAGGTTTCAAATTCCGAATATTTTTATTTTAATACTCTGTCAGTTTCTACTTTTGTCTTCAATATACATTACGGGTGTGAACTTGCAATCGGCCGTATTCACTAAAAATAGTCAAATTGATCATTCTTAAAGACTTCCAATTTAAAATTGTTCCATTTCAAAAAGGATTGAATTAAAAATTGTTATATTTTGAAAGATTCAATTTTAAATATAGATTCCTGTTATCGATATTTACCGACATTCGTCAACTGCTGATGTTACTTGTTCGTGTTAAATTTATCCCAGAAGATAGAATATTCGGAGGGTAACAGGCTCAGATAATATGATCAATTTAAATAAGTACAAATTCAAATTTCAATCAATTGAAAATAGATTGACATGGGTAGGTTGCATCCTAGATATAGGAGGCCTTGAACTGGCGCTATTGACACATTGATATTGACACTTTGTGACACTATTTGAAAGCATGCAACTATTTTTCTACTATTTAAAAAAATGAGACTAATACCACAAAAAAAAGTTAAGAAATTTCAAAGATTTCAAAATATTCCAAAGGATTTCTGAAATTTTTACGATATTTCGAAGATTTAGACAGATTCCAAAGGCCTTCAAGGATGTAAACTGATTTTGGAAATTCAAAAGGATTCATATAAGGTTCCAAAGCTTCAAGAGTATTTTAAAAGATTCCAAGGGTTTTTAGGCAATTTTTAATGATTTTAAGGGATCGAAACAAATTGGAAATTTATTCAGAGATATCCGAGGATTTCAACAGAATTCAAGGGGTTTTATTATATTTTTAAAGATAATAGATAATAGGATTTAGATTTCTTAATTTCAATGGGGATTCAAAGAATTTCAAGGAATTTCGAGGAAATTTCGGAAAGATTTCAAAAAAATTTTAGAGAAATTTAGAGAGCACATGAAATGGATTAAATTTTGAGAGAGTTCTAGGGATTTTACAACATCTAAGAGATTTTAACATTACCGAAGTTTTTTTTCAAGAATATAGTTCATTTCAGAAGATTCTGAGGAACATCATGAGATTTTGAAGAATTTCATAGAATTACAGAAAATTTAAGATAACCAAAAATTTCTCAGGATTTCTAAGGATAGATTTCGAGAGATTTCAAAAAATTAGACAGTTTTCCAGATACTTCAGGGAATTTCAACAGAATTAAAACGTTTTTTAAAGATTTTAGTGGATTTCAACGAATTTCAAAGGTTTTAAGGGATTTTAAAACTTGTAGAGAATTTGAAAAGATTTCAAGGGAATCTAGAGGATTTAAAAGAAAATTATGTTATTTCAAAAGATTCTAAGAGTATATGGGATATCAATGATATTAAAAAAATGTCACGGGTTTCTAACGGATTTCTAGATAACTTTAAGGAATAAATGAAACGTCAAGGGACTTCTAGGGACTCATACGGATTTCGGAAAATTTAAAAAGATTGTCGATTTTTCCAGGAATTTTTAGAGGATCTGAATAGATTTTAGAGGTTCTGAAAGGATTTCAAAGATTTCAGAAATAGAGAACCCCTTGATTTAAGATTTAAAAACTTCCTATTACTATTTTTAAATATTGTTGCTACTATTGACACTATTTTGAACGAGGAGGAATTGACTCTCATATTACTCCGTACTATCTACGCGTAATAGTTGCGTAATAGTCGCGTACTTTCATTATTATTGATATTATTATTATAATTCATTATAATTTTGTAATTTTCATTTACATTGTACTTTTTTTGTGCATTTTTTGTACACTCGATTTTCCGCACCTTAGTGTCATGTCAAGGTCCTCCAACTTCTCGATTTTTCAATCAAATTTGTTTTTCCGCAATATATAAGCAAATATAGTTAAAAATGACCGCGATTTCAAAAATATAATGTTTTTAAACAAATTCGCTATTGATCAGAATTATTGCATTTATACTTATTAGACATAAATATAATGAATTCATTTGACAAACTAACTGTTATAAACAATTTGTATGTATGAACAAATACTTTAGTGTAGTGTGCCAATTTTAAAAACACTGATTTATTACCTCAAGTGCCTCATATGTTGTGTTAGGATTGTAATAAGTAATAAATTATTATCAAACATCAATAATTGTTATTGTTATAAAGAATTGTATCAACAAATATTCAATTTTGATTTTTTCTTTAGGTTTTCATCTTCTCTTCGCCACTCAAAAAAATTAAAACTATTTAAAAAACGATAATAAAACACAAATAATTATTAACCGGGAATATATTCAATTCTTTATAACAATTATGTTACGAAATGCCCTAGAAGAACGTTTATTTGTCCAAATGATTATTTTTTTTAATAAGTTATGTAGGATGCAAGTTAATACTGTAATGTTTTACTAGAATGTCATGTAATGTTTACTATAAATGTTTCTTACGTGCAAGAGTGCTTTTTTACTATAACTATATAATAGTATCTCAGCATTGATATTGTAAGAAAGAGTTGATCGAAAATTAGAAAATTAGTATTGCTTGTAACAAGTAGTATATACAAATGCTCTAAAGAAACATATCTTCATATTGTGTAATAATGCCTAACTGGGATCACACCGTATACAGGATTTTGAAAAGTGCCTCAGAAAAAAAGGGTTTCTATTAAAATAGATTTATATTTCTGAGGAAGCCGCAACAAAAAAGAACCCCTCTTGATGAGATGGAGCCCTATATGATAAATTGTTCTGAACGAACCCAAAGTATAAGTTCTAGTAGAGATTTTTGTATAGACGAATTAATTTTTTGCTTCGACTCACTTCGAAGATTTTACAAGTTAATGATGCACCATTTACGCTATAACACAGATTCAATGATATTGCCTGGGGAAAAATGCAATGAAGAAATGAAAATTATGAAGATTAGTCATGCCTGAAAGGAAGATAATAGATATGACCATTTTTAAGGTTATGCTTAAGACTTGTACTAATTGCAGATCTTTTTTTAAGTCACCATCTATTGCATATCAGTGAACTAGAAAGGAACCCTCAAAAAGAGTTCTATTGGAGTCTCAGTTCTAAAGGATGTCAACTTTTACATGGGCCGCAATATTACGAAACCCCCAATTTTTTCTGAGTGGATTCTCCCTCGATTTTAAATTTGTCCAATTAGTCCGAGGCCTGTTACCAACTTCGGAAAACTTTCAATGCTTTAAAAGTTTTATAAAATATTCCCAACATATTTTTCCCATCCGTTAAAATAAACCTTTTGCGATAAAAATGATCAGAAAAAATAGGAGCTCATCATAATATAATAAGCAAGATCCAAAGGACGGATGGCACGAGACGGGGAGCAACCCGACTGTCGGAGCGTGACGAATTGCCGAGCTAATCTGCGTTAACCAGTCTTTGTGAGCCCCATCATCCTCGTCCGTTTATTCCCGGACGGGACGCCAACGCCGCGTGTACTCGAAACATTCGATAAACCTCTGGCTTGTCTTTTAGGTTGGATTTGAACCTGGACGAATCCCAAGGACGATTGAGCACCTCCTTTGACCCCACATTATTACTTGAAATCGAGAATCGATCCCACGAAATCAGGATTGGGATGCGACCCATCAATCTTATCCAGTGGTCACAGCCTTTCCATTAAAAGTGCATCAAGCTCGTCTCGCAGAAATCCATTTCGACTGCGGCTGCTACTTTTAATGCCACCGGCGCGGCGTGAACTTTCCACCACTGGCGTATACGTACGCCTCCGCTACCGGAATAATATCATCGGTTGTTATGATAATCGTACGGCATCGTTTCGTATCGCGTCGCATCGCGCCAAGCCGCCCAGAAAATTGGCTCTTCTGCATTACAATGACTTTCTCTCCCACCTACCTACCCCTCCAAAGCTTCACACTATATATACGTGTAGGACACAGCATCAGCCACCCTCGCACACTCTACCAAATTTCAGGGAAGTGTAGTTAAATAAAAAAGAGGGGAATCTTTCTAGATTATTTATTATAGTAAATATTGTTGGGCAATTAATGTGCTGTTTTTAGATACGTTAGGAGAATACAATTTCTTGTACTTATTTTTTTATCGTGAAGTCACGAAACCCCTGAGAGAGGTTAATTTAATGCAAACAAGACATTACAGCTACCAAATACTACGCGTGCAGACATATTAATGTCGGCCTCAGAAGTCTCTGGCCAGTTTTCCTTGGTTCTGGAGTGGCCATGGTCTGGTAAACTGGCAAGGACCATACACGGTGTGTAACGCGTTTGCAGATAATTGCCCCACTTAGAGCAAACTTGTCAGGGCCTGTCCAGTTTTTCTAAAGTATGTTTTATTTTTTTAAATTATAATAATAAACAAACACTACTTTTTTTGCTGTTTCCTTCTCTTATACGATATGTCTCAGCGTAAAACATATTTATGAAGAACTTTTTAATGTAAATATTGATATCATCGATACACATAACAACCGCACCAACCACCCAAACAAGGTTAGGTAGACGAAACTTTCGACGAGCGCGACAATCACAGATGTGTGGCATAACAGAGTATCTCTCATGTATTTCCGACTTGGGGCAAGCCTTGACAAAACTGCACAAGAAATTTTTTTGTAATAATGACGGATATTTATATTTTAATATCCGGTTCGTGCCCCATCATAATTTGATTTATTTGTTCGAAAATAGACAACCTGGTGTGGGCCTTGTGAGCGCCACATTTTAAATGGGGCAAGATACGGCAATTTTTGCACGGTTAAGGTCAGTGAAATCTTACAAATCCTTACTAGGGCGGGAGATGGTCTGAAGAATTTGTCACGTTAGTTTCCTTTTTCTGATGATTTTTTTTTACATATTCTAATCAACACCTGTTTTTGCTGTTGGAATCCCATTAAAATCCTCAGGCATCCTTCAAAATTTTGTCAAATATTTCTGTACTTCTTAAAATCACTTTAAAATGCTTTAAAATTCCGTGAATTGTTTTAAAATATTTCAAACTCTCTTAAAATAGTTTGAAGAACTTTGCAATTGTTTTGAACTTCCTAAAACTCTCAAAATTACATAGAAATCCATTGGTATCTCTTCAGACATCGTAAAATTTCTTGAAATATGATTAAACTCCTTACGGTCATCTAAAATTTTATGAAATCCCTCAACAAAATTCAGATTCTTTCTGAAATTTTACTGTGTAATTTCTTCAAAAAATTTGAATCTCTTAAAATAATTCGCAATCTGCAAAAGCTTTCCAAATCCTTTGGAATCTTTCGATATACCCAAAAACTTTCGTAATGCTCTGATATCTTTTGAAATTCCTGAAAATCTTAAGAAATTTCTTTAAATTCAATAACATTTTGTATTTTTTTTTCACACCTTGTAGTCTCTATAATCTTTTGGAATCTGTTAAAATCCTTTTAAATGACTGGAAGTCTGTCCATTTTTTTAAAATCCCCTGAAATACTTAACAACCTCGTTTACAGTGAAAATAATTGATATATTGTTGATATATTAAGAAAAAAATATGAAATCTTACGTAAGAATAGGGGAGAAGATGACGGAAATCTGAGAAATTCTTAGAATATTATAATTTTATATGTATTGTAAATACAAAATATTAGATCTTGAAAAACCATATTAAAATATACTTTCAAGAATCACAATATTGTTACTCCTGGTATGATATTACAAATAAATAACTACGTTCCTCAACTACTTTATTCTATGAAAACGAGATTTGACAAAAAGTCAAATCTCAGTGTCGTTTTATTGACAAAATGTGAATGTCCTGTTCATGAAAGCCTTTCTGATGTACATCATTGTATTATATTTATTCTAATCTAAAATTTCTTTCTGTATACTACACAATTATTTGGTTTCCAAACGTGACTTTCCATGTTTTATGCAGAAAAATAAATGATAATTTCTTATCCAAATGAAAATTGTAATTTGAACCTGCTCTACTTTGCTTTTTGAAAAGGTTTTGTCTATATAAGAGCCAAATGCGGTATGCGTAACATCTTTAAATTTTGAAGGTCGGCTATGCTCAATGAAATTCGGTATGCGTAACGCAAATATTTTTGGTAAGCTTAAGACACTTGGTTTTGAAAATCTGACAAAAAATTCTAGCGATGACCTTTAAAATTCTTCAACACAAATTATGCCTAATTTATTTGTTATATTGTTGTCATAAGTTCAAATTCTAATGCGAATATGTAAAACATATCGCAAAATAAAAAATGTTGGCTACCACGGACGCCTTTCTGTCTGCTGAATACTAAATACTACACTATGTGCTAGTTTTACTGTAGATGAATATGGACATTCTTATTTCAATTCAGAGGAATTCAAAATTTAAAGACTGAAAGTACCCCTAACTTTGAAATTAGGGAGTTTTTCTGTAGTCTACGAACCGAAAGAAATCTATGAGTAATAAGTAAAACATCCCTCAAAGAGGAATTATTATGATGTACCCATTAATGAATATACCTACTTTCCTTTAACGAGTTAATTGTCACGAAATATTTCAGTAAGTTTCACGAAACCCTTTTTATAAAGGTATTCAATGTAGATATATCTTTAGATTTTGGCCGATAAATAATTTATCATTTTTTTTACAATTATGAAGCAGAAAAATAAATTTCTTCTGTTGATTTTTCCTTGTAATTAAATCAAATATTTTTGTTTACTCTCTCTTTTTTAATATTCTAAAGGGCAATTGCAGCATAAAAAATACAATTTTTCTTCTTGTTTTTTCGTTACTTTGACATGTAAGAAAATGTTACATTTCATTTCATTTGTTGAAATTGATTGGTACCGTTCTTTAAATCTATTTTTCGAATCATCTTAAGCGTAATTATCTAGATGTTTAAAAACAAAAGACTAAAGAAGACGTCTATTAAGAATTATTTTATCACACAAATTGAAAAAAAATTCCTGAATTCTTATCACCTATTTCTCTTAGTAGAATAGGGATGGTTGAAAATAAAAAAATCTGAGATTGGCCATGGGTACTATGTGAAAAATAAGCGTATTGGGATCTTGAAAATGTATAATTGATTTGAAGTCGATAGACGTGCAGGTTGGTTACCAGCGCACAAAAAAATGTGAAATAATGTCTTGTTTGCAAGGTTTATAATTTCTCTGTAGTGAAAATTTTTTTACAATTCAGGAAATAGAAAAGTCTTCCAAATGTTTTCCGTATTTTAATCAGTCATTATCTAAGAGATAATTTCTATTTAATTCACCCAAGCTTCCAGAAAAAATTCTTAGCACCTGCGTCAATGGGAGAAGCTGTTTTTGGGGTACTTAAGAACTTTCCAGTCACGAAAATACACTAGAACAAAAATGGCCAAAACCCAGGAATCAACATCGAAAATTATAAACTAAAATGTCGCTGTATTTCCAATTCCGATTCCTAGATTTCGGCAATTTTTAAATAATGCATTTTTTCATAGCGAAGTTTTCAAGTACCCGAAAGAATTATTTTCCTGTTTACAAATGTGTCACGTCTTAGAAAATGATAGATTAAAAGCTGCAACAAATTGAAAAGACTTTCTTGACCTCCAATAATGTAAAACAGCTGACACTCTAAAATACTCAGCAAACAAGGTCAAATAACCTATTTTTCGAGCGCGATTAACCAAGCTGCATATCTATCGATTCCAAAAATAATTATATTTTGTTAGAATTTTAATACGAAACTTCTTTGCGTAGTGACGATTTCAAATTATACCATTTTTATTTTCGACTGATAGCTCATACAAGAAAGAATATCATTCCCAATGACGCAGGTGTCTTCATTCAGGAAAGAAATCAATTGTATCCGCGAATGTCTCATTAGCACTTCATTTCGACTTGAAGTACGAAGAACTTGTCACATCTTTCTTTATTTTCACCTTAGCTAGAAATGACTAATTACTCGCCTCCTTGATAACGAGAGGTTTTTCCTGCTTCGTTCAGTATCCATTGAAGCGTAAAGAAGAAGTCTGTGAATTTGCCGGCACGTGACCTTCTTCGTTACGTTCAATCACGTCGCGACACCAGAGCAAGATTAATGGTCTTGGCCACTCGAAGCGATTCTGATGGATAAGAAAAATGTGCGAAAGGGAAAATTCCTGCAACGTCCCCGAGGGAATATATGGACATGGTACAGGAGCGTGAATTTCGTCGCCTATTAGGGGAAAAGTGTAGATCCTAATTAGAAGTGATAAATTCATTATTCATCGTAATATAAGACACAATGTCATGCTTCTTTTCTACTTTTCATTTAGATGAGCTTAAGTACTGAATTTTCAAAACGATGGTTCTTATGTTTCGATAACCCCATCACCAAAAAGCGAAACAAAACATAATTTTAAAAGTTTCAATTCTTTTTCATGGACATGTTTGCATTTTTATCGAAATTGTAACATCAATTGTTTCATCACACCAGATGAGTGCAATTCAATGCTCAAAACATAATAGAATCCACTATCTCTTGCGAAATTGGTCCAGAATGTAACCTGATCAACAAAATTGAGAAAAGTGTATAAAAAAGAAAAATATATACATATAAACAGAAGAGAAGATGCCAAGTAAATCAAGTGAAATAAGGAGATCGAAGGTTCCAAGTAGCCAAGAGGCTGAAATACAATCTTGACAAAAGTATCGGGTTATTGAAGTGAAATCCCATTCGGCGAAAACCACTGATTCCAATGATATCACTGAACTGGAATCGCAATCGCAATCGGAAACGAAATCGGAGATAGGAGTTGAGAAATGATAACCGATAACCGAGGCGAAATAAATAACAGGTGCAAAAAAACAGGATAGTAGAGAAAGATAATACAGAATAGGGGATTCAATTAGACACAATCAATCGGCGTCGCGTCGAGCAGGTATAGAATAGAAAAGGTGGGCTTGACGGCCTGTATACGGCGGGCAAGAACGATCGCCCGTTAACGAGATACAAATCCCATTACGGCGTAAACCTTCTCGATCCGTCGCCCACTAGGACTTTCAACCCCCGTATTTCTCTCTCGCATGGGGCTACGGGCTATAGGCCACGAGCCACGCCAATTCGGATAAAGTCTTCTCTCTCGTTCTTTTTCTTCCTCTCTTTCTCTCAAACACTCTCTTTTTATCTTCCTGGCTCTCTTCATATCTTCCTTTCTCTCTTTGTATCTTTCTCTATCTCTCTCTCTCCAACTCACCACCACTGCCCCGCGAGAACCCATTGCCCCTTTACCGTCGTGCTTGCAACTCCCACGGGCTAGAGCCAGGGAATATCTGTCCCCGGGACATCTGGGCGCTGATTGAATCTCCAATATCCTCTCACTCATTGAGAGAGAAGGATTGGCCGACCGTTCATTCGTTTCGCATTGCTCCGCACTATTCGAATCTTTTGCAAGTCGCACGACAGAACGACCGGGGACCAACCAATGTATCGCGCAAAAAGTTCAAATGGGATGCACTCTAGATATGACCAAGAAAAGTAAATGAATTAATCGAAAAGAGCTACAGCGCTAGAAGCCTATTGAGCACTACTTTTTTGCTATGAAAGTCGTTACACTAAGTACATTTTATATAAAAATTTAAAGAGAAAATTATTCCGTTGCTTTCGCTATTTCATTTTTTGCAGAAAAATAAGCAAGATATGGTTTTTTTGGGGAAATCTATTTGAAAAAGTCTCTTGACTTTTGATCTTGAATAGCTTTCGAGATATCGATTTTTTCTGTAAAAATTAATTACTTCCTTTTGATTTGAATTATTTCTTTATATGGATTCCGATGGCCCTGGGAATGGGGTAGAGTGTTGCTGGAAGTGGATATCACTGAAATGACTCTACCTCTGAGGAGGATATTGAACTTACTTACTTACTCAGCCCCCGAGAAAGGATATCAAAAACAGGAGGATCCCCTGGAAATGGGTGATAGTGTGGTTGAGCAGGGGGTGTCGCCAAACTCACTCTACCCCTGAGATGAGATAGAAAAAAATTAGCAGACCCCTGGAAATGGGGGAGGAGGTGAAGAAAAACACTCTACCCCTAAAAAGGGATATAAAAAACAGGTATGACCCCGGAAACGGGTGCGGGTGTCTCCAGGGTCTGGGTATCGCCGAAGTCACTCTACTCCAGAAAAGGGATAATAATTGTTGTATAATTCCCATCGGAGTCCTTATTAAAACTTTTTGTCCACGGATATCGTAATCACTCCAACATTTTTTATTCAGAACGGAATGAAATCTACCGTCTTATGAACACACTTATGCACCCAAAGCAGAATAAAATAGTTAAAAAATCAAGTTAAGACTTCCAACTACCTCCTTAAGCTTTTACTTACTTCTGGGGAACCAGAATGTTTCTAATAAGGGATTATTGGTAAGAAAACGGACATTCTGTATATTTAGCTCTAAATGCACGGCTGGTAAATCTATGGACTTGAAGTTTAAAGACAAATTTGATTTTTACTTTTCCCTTTGAAAAACGAGCAGAAAATGGGAATGGAAATAGTGGTTTGAGGTTATTTTTACTCTTTAATGATGAGTACATGTAGGTATAATAGATAATATTAATTCTGTAATTTGAGGAAAGTGGAGAGGGGAAGGGAATTTAATTAACTACCATTTAATTGAAAATGTATATAGTTGGCCGGTTAGTTATATCATATAATAGTTGAAAATTCTTTTTCAAATTAAAATTGAACAGGATGGCCCTATTGCACAACTACAGGGCTTAAAGGAATTTGAAAGAGGGAGAAGCGTGAAACATTTATCACTATTTAATTAATAACATGACGACTTTAATAAAAAGAATAGAGCCCGGAATTGCTGGAAAGTATAGACAATTTCGTAACACTAGACAGTACTTATTTTAAATTGCGACACTCAGAAGGTATTTTATTTTTGAATCATTTAATTTAGAATTTTTCCAAATTGAGATGTTTTTTAGATTGAAATTTGTTACGTTCGTTCAACTGACAATTTTTCAGCTATATAGACTATATATAAAATATAGGCTATATAATTGTTCAAAAGAGATGATAGATATGAACCAATACTTTTTTACCAAAATATAAATTATGAGATATAATAAACTACAAATTTCAACTTTTTTCCAGATGGAGACTCTCGAGGCGAATTTGCTTGCGGGAGTGGCCAAGAGGACGAAGGTCCAGACCAATTAGAAGATATGGATGAAGACGTCGAAGACGAGGAAGAAGATGCAGAAATGCGAGTAGGAGATGAAGAACACGAAACTTCGGGAATCAGCAGAGAAAACAACACGACAACCCCTTCCAATTGTAAGAAAAGGCAGTCTTCCTCATCTTCTTCCTCCTCATCGAGTGGGACTACAAGCCAAGGTCAAAACTGTCAAGGCCAAGGTCAAGGTGGTCAAAATAATGGATCAAGTGGAGGAACAGGTGGAAAACCAAGAAGAGCAAGAACAGCATTTACCTATGAACAATTAGTGGCCCTGGAGAACAAATTCAAGACCACGAGGTACCTATCTGTCTGCGAACGTTTGAACCTTGCACTTTCTTTGAGCCTCACTGAAACGCAGGTGAAAATATGGTTTCAAAATCGGAGAACAAAGTGGAAGAAACAAAATCCTGGACTGGATGTGAACAGTCCTACAGTGCCAACGACACCCTCACATCCATCCCCATATGCACCAGCTTTCCTTTTTGCTGCACATCCACATGGGCATCCACATTCTCATCCCCATTCTCATGGTCATGTCCATCATGCACCTCCTCCCCCTCCACCACCTCCAGGGTATTACCACCCGTCGCCCTATCCTCCTACGGGACCTACCTTTTTCGGACATCATCTATCAACGACACCTGTATCGGTTTCTGGACCACAACCTGTTACCACGTCGTCGGGTTTAACCCTTTCTTCTCATCCTCACTCACATACGCATCCGCATGCGTAGCGACCTGAACTTTTTTCGTTTTCATCGTCAATGTCATCAGTAAATAGAAGGAAAGGGACAAAATAATTTATTTGTATGGAAAATGTGATTTGAGATGAAGAGTTTTAATAAAGAAAGAAAGCAAGGAGTGTTAAGTAGATGTTATGAAACGCGAGACTCAACTGAAGAGTATTTCTACTTCGAGTTGTTCATTTATTTAAAGTGGCCAGTTTCAAGTTTTTTCGTCCTCTTATCAGAATTGGTTTTATTATTCATTAATCAGAAATATAGACTTGTTAATTAGTATACAAAATGCTGACCAAAGAAAAAAGAATTAATGGCAAGAACGTGCAGTTGATATAAATTGATAGAATTTGACGGAATTCTCAATTTTCTGTGATAAATATTTTTTGCAAAATAATCTACTAACATAATAGAAAAATTGTGAAACTTGGTTCTAATTTGAATATATTGTTGAAAAATATGTTAAAAATAATATTTGATGATCAAAACTGATTTATTTGTACCATTTTATAGTGTAAATGGTACTTTATTCAATTCAAATTAGATAAAGAGTGAGAAAATTGGTATCATGGGTCCTGGTTAGAGCAGCGAGCCTACAGTAGGCCAGCTTATAATAAGCTAGCTTAAATGCGAGTGACCAGATTCGCGGCGGCGCAGAAGCCGCAAGACTCCACGTGTGTGACAGAGAGCCACTGCCGAAAACGCTTTTGCGCTGACGCAAAACTTAGCTAGCTTTTTGTAAGCCGGCCCACTGTAGGCTCGCCAGTGTAATCAGGTCGACGATTACTGGGACTGAAATCACAGTTTAAACATTTTTTTAAATCGAATTTTTAATTTGAGCTGTATTTATCTCGAATCTTAACAGTATAAAATAATTTCAGAAAATTGCGTAGTTCTTGATATGAATTTTCATGAAAGAAATAACAGAAATTGTCATATGAAGTTACTGTATAAGGTACTATTACGATGCTTTTTCAGATTTTCCACGGAGTTTCTATAAACTTGATATTTATATAGAAATCTTTAGAATTTATAAAATTCTATCACAGATATTCTTGCAGGATTCTTGTTTAATTTTGTGAGGATTCCTTGAAAATGTTTACAGATGTGCCACACGAACTCCGTACAATTTATTTTTACAGAGTATACCTATACATGAATTTTATGAAATTACCTTGAATAAAATTTTACGGAATTCGTTCCATAGGAATATTTTTGGATTTTTTTCGTGCTATGGGAAATCTCCTAGATAAATTCTGAAAAAATATTTCCAAAAATTTCTCTTGAATTCATATGCATCCTCTGTATAACTTTAGAATAGTTCAAAATGTTTCACTAATATTTCATTTATCAAAATTCCTCTGAACTACAGCTGTACAAAATCAGTTATATTTCTCGTACAGAAATTAGGAAGGATTTGAGCCCTCAAAATTCTGTTGAATAATTATTAAATTTTGGTGACTTATTAAGAAATTTTGCAGGATTTCTTATATAAAAAGTCTTCTTATAATATCTTCATAACAGATTATGTGAAATGGTTGCTATATAAACTTTGTGTATATTATTGTAAAAACTGGAAAAAGTTTACATCAATCTGGAAAGTTTGACTCGGAATCAAATGGAAATCTTCGCAAATTCCTCAATCATTCGAATAACTTTCGATCTTCAATTCTCTCCATATTTGTATCATTGGAATATTTTGACTCAATTTCATGTCAAAATCTATCGAATATTTTTTAAATTTCCATGTATCATGAAACACATTCCAGGGAAATATTAGATTTTTAAATAAGTATGCAGTCGGCAACTAAGAAGAAAATTTCTTTATTTATTATAATAAATCGCATGTGCAATCCTCGTTTTAAAAATCTACAATTTCATCGCTTGCTTCCCTTATAAATGTATATTGAATATAGATAGGATTGATTGAATTAATAAAAATTGATTTTTTCAATAAGATAATTTTACGATTTTCCTATCGATATTAATTTTTTCAGAGAAATTATGATTTCCAAATTTGAAAACTTCCAAAAGAAGAAAATTGTATTGAGTATACTTTCACTAAGAACAGTCAATTGATCTCATTCTTCAATTTCATCAAAATGCGAATATTCATTATATCAATAAAAATTATTAAGCTAGTTTAATTATTACGAATTTTCAACCAGATTCACATGAAACCAAAAATGTCTCTTTCTTGATGACTTTGACGATATTAACCAAATCTTGTACCATAAAATTATGAAAATCACTCGGAAAGAGCTGAAAAGACTCTCTAGAATGAAATGTAGATTCAAGCTTAATGCTTGTAGAAATTAAGTTGTGTGTATGTGTATCATTGTGCATAGGTGTGGCTACGAATGTGTGTACAGAAATATCATTGTCAGTGTGGGTAATGAATGGAAGAATGAATTAAATCGTATCGGACCGTCCTGGACGTTCCTCTGTAAAATAAACGCCATACTTTACGCTTGTAAACCTTCGGTAGCGATCACTCACAAATTGACCCTCGCGTTACCGAGACAAAAAAAATAATGCCTTCAGCGTATTCACGCGAAGCCCTCGAGTATCACCCACTTTATTTTGTGACTACCGACTAATCACCAAACGATGCTTTTTTTCTTCAATGGTGCTCTTCCTGATAGATGTTGAATAAAAGCCTGTTTTCGTTACAAAAGCTTCAGCGGCTAAATACTAATTATGATTTTCTGTTTCTAACAGCTATGATACGGCTTCAGTCTTTTTGTTTGATACTATTTTGTTGATATCGTTTTCAGATACAAATTTTATATATTTCTAAATATTGCGTTGTGTATAAGTAGTTTAGGAAAGAAAAGAATATTTGTATAAAGAAAGTGGGTCTACTGAGTGGGTTAATGCAAAACAGAGTCAGTATTTATACAAAGTAGCAATAACTGAATAATTGTTTTAGTTTGATCTTTAGTAATAAAATTCTCGAGATTGTAAAATTTCATTTATAAGAAATACCTTTCTTACTGATTTCAATCCCTTCCAAATATATTACTAATCGTGTTTGTCAAGGTTCTGATTTTATTATTGAATTTAAAAGCGTAATTTACTAAAACTAATTTCTCTCATTTACAAGCTTAATTTCTTTCCAGTCATCAAATTGACATTTTTTTCTCTTTTTATGTTGAAAAATATAAATAACACCGGATGAAGGTTGCTAAAACAGGTAAATTTACTAAGAAAGTAGCAGCAGTGTAAGAAACAGACGAAGAACCATTACCCGATCATTAGGCGGTTGGACGGTGATGAATATTCTTCGCTTTGAGGCTGAGGACGCACCTCCGGAGGACTTATCGCTCGGGTGGTAAAATATAGAATGGCTATGTCTTCTGTTCCAAAGCGGTTACGTTCAATTGACTGAAAATCGTTCACGAACTTACTTTGATGACTAAATTAGAAATTGCTACTTCTGTCTGTCTTACAAGAAATCCAAATGATGCTATATTAGTCGACATCTTTCAAAGGTTCCAAATTAAGTTTATTCATACCTAAAAGAGCCATTTCATTTAAAATACAAGAAAAAATGATAAACTTCTGAATTTTGATTTGCTCAATCACATCTGTGGATTAATTTCTATTCATTCTATCGGCAGGTTTGAACACTTATTATTTGACCACGCTAATTGTTGTTTCATTACGTACCTAATTATGTATGCTGCTCGCGATACCGCAAATTCCGCACAGCGCTAGACAATGTCATATTAATTTGATAATATCTATCTCAACTTTGGATTATAATGTCGCACGAAAAGATAATTGAGCAAACTATTCGTTTTTGTTGCGCCTATAGTTTGATATCAGGACAGGTCAGATAAATTGGCTATCTGCTCAATTAATTGGTGAACATTTGGAAAGCACGTCACAACTCAATAGTATAATAATCAATTACTCATACAAGAATTGCAACGAAGAACCAGAGTCTTTTTTCCAATTTGCAAAAGTGCTTCTTAACACTAATTGAATTTTCCACTCGAGTTTCTTATTTTTATTTACGAAGAGTTTAAACACAGCACCTGCAGATAATTTGTCTCCCCTAAGGTCTTTCTTTCAAGTAGATCAAGATAAGATCTTTTTCGTTTTGAGGGCGCTTCTGCGTAACGGAGATTAGGTACGGTTCTCTTTGTCTTACTTCTTATCGGGAAATCCTGTGAGGCAGTGCCCCTCTTTCTCGTAAAACAGAGGAGGCAACGTTATCAGAGCAGAAGTCAAGAGAAGTTGGATTGACAATGACGATTGAGAGTTCTGAGGGAGAAAGAGAAGGTTCGCAGAGGTGGCTCACTGTCGGTCGGTTGCCGGACGATTCTCTGGAATTAATTCTTAGGGGTGGATTTGGGAAGGGAATGCCTGTAAGGGGTGTGAGTGGAACGAGTGGACCGTGAAATAACCAACCCCGCTCCACTCACACCCCCACCCTTCAATTCAAGACCCCGACAGTGGCGTAACCTCGTTACAAACACCGATTTACTCCTTCTTTGAACTCAGCTATACTATCTTCTTCAATTCCAAATTTTCGAGCCGTATGTGAATTTAAAGCCACTTAAAACCCAGGATCAAATTAAAATGAACTGCAAGTAATCATTACCTAATCATTGTTAGCTAAACGAATTATTGGTTAAATAGCGTCTGTTCAAAAAAATGGATAGAAATTTTTATCTGAAGTGTTTTGATATTATTCCAATGGCACTTGTGAAGTAGTGCATTTCAATGTTTGAAAAGTTCTTCAAAGAATTTCAAAGTTTCAAAATTTTAGACTCTCGCGCCTTTCCCAACCTACAAATTTGAAATGAAAAATTGCTTAGTAATGGTAACAAAAGTTTGTGAATATTTGAGATTCACAGATATCACTTATATTGAGCTACGAAAGATAAAAATTAGGAGAAAGATTCAATATTTCAGAGATGAGGATTTTGAAATGCACTTCAAATTCTGCCCCACAAGTTTTTCTGATCACGCTGCATTACGATTTTAGGATAAAACTTTAAAATAATTTTTTTAAATATTCATCATTCAGGCTAAAATTTCTTATTTTATACTTTCAAAGATTTTAGTATAATAAAAAATTAATGTATAAACGTTGATTCGAAATAACAGTCAATGATAAGCACTATTTTTGCACAATACTTTCTATAAAATGTCCAGTAGCTTTGAATATTGATTTAAAATACTATATAATGAGAGGATCTTTTGAAACTTTAAAGTCAAAATCAAATTAATCGTAACTAAAAATTATTTATCTGATATTTTTCAATAATTTCAGCTGTTCTGCACATATTTTAAAACAATTTTCGAATTTTTTTGATTTATCCTATTCGCGTGTTCTATCGTGCGACTTTTAGCAATGTGTAAAATTGATATCCATAACAAGTACATCCCTTGTTCTTTTAGTTTCATATTTGCATACTGTATTAGGTTACCCTTATTTTCAAAAATATACACTTCAGGAGGTTCTAAAATTTCTTATTCCCGAAAACCGCATTGCTTACAATAGTCAACATTTTGGCAATCAACCTTAAGAAATTATTGACTGTTTAGAAATATGAAAAACACTATTTTCATGATTATTTCAGAATCTGATGTTTTCAAAATGTAACTCCACCCCAACGACTACTAATAATTATTTAGTAATTAATCTGTACATTGAAGAACATTATTGAACACAAAAGCTTTGGGTTCAGAATACAAAATTTGAATATAATTATTCAATTTAGCTGCTGGTTTTCTCCTCCTTTTTCCAGTTTAAAAATTTGTTTTATGGAGAATTTTGGTTGGATATAGAAAAATGTTTCAGACAGAAGTTGAATGGGGCAGAGGGTGATTTTTTCAAATGGGAACCCCTACTTTTGACCCTAGATTTAAAAAGATCTGGAAATTTTTAGTTAAAAATTATATTTTCATGAATAGCATGGCAAGGTTGAATGAAGGTTAAATTTGCGCTAATGTTTAAATAATGGGTGTTAGCTCGGAATTGAGGTTGGGAACAGGTCAAGGTCATTGGTACCAGTAGGTAACCCCTCTAGCTCTGATGACTCTTGTCCGAAATATTTTGCTGCTCCCAACCTCAATTCCAAGACAACACCCATTATTCAAACATTAGCACAAATTTGACCTCCATTCCACCTGGCTATGACCTTCATGAAAATATCATTCTGAACGTAAAATTTTCAGATCTTTTTAAATCTAGGGTCGAAAGTAGGAGTTTCGATTCAAACAAATTCAAGATCATTGGTACCAGTGGTTGACCCCATCCGCCCACTTCAATTTTCGTCTGAAACATTTTGCTATATCCAACCAATATTCTAAGTTATTTCCCATAATAGATTAAAATGGTGCACCCTGTATACTTCTGAAACTAAATTAACATCAATATTTTCAAGTGATAATTTGTATGATATGTAAGCTGAATATCTCAACAAAATGTAAATTTTAACCTTCTTTGCTGCACTCTAAATATAAAAATAATATAACCTCAAAAATTTCCAAAAGTGGACTTGGCAAGCTCTAACTCTCATGCGACAAAGTTATGAAAAAACAACTATATATAATAATTATTTAGAAGGGGAGTGTGATCAAAAGACAAACTGGGATTACAAAGGACACTGGGAAAATTATAACAGGATTAAGTCATAAAACGAGATAGGAAACGATAAAATATTTGGAAGGAGCAATAAGATAAAGTGATAAAAGAATATATACAAGAGTAGAAATAAATGAAATTCTTTAAAAGAGTATTATATGAAAAATGAAACAATAGAATAATCGCCGGTAGAGTTGAAATAGATAGCACTTTTGAAGAAACTCATAAGATAAGATGCAATACACAGTAATAAAATTGGATAAAAGTAGGCACCAGTTTTGCAAATGGAGAATAGGATAGAATATGGTCAACAATGTAGGTTTATTGTTACTGATGGTGTTAAGCAAATTTGGTGCAATGGCTACAAACAAATTTTGATAAAACATGAGGGAAAATAATAGAATTATTGAAAATGAAAACAGTGTTCAAGTGATATAAGGAGATAGAAAAGAATACACTTTTTGACAGAGAAATATACGATAAGTGGTACAACTGGATCTTATTCCTATATAGAACCTTCATGTCTGTCCTTTCTAATCGAATCCTGTTCGAAATTTCTGGAAGATTGAAATTGAAAAGGAGATCGAAGTTTAATTCGCAGATGTCAGATTTGTATTTGGTCATGTAGAAATTCGACTAGTGATTGGGCAATAGTTGTAGGATGTACGAGCGACGGAACTAGCGGATTATCCAGTCGAGGTCAGAATCAACCACGTTCAATAGTAGATGGGTAATTAACACGATTGGTACGTCAACATCTGTGGTACCTGAACGGCGATAGTGGCAGCACTACCGCAGTAAAATTAACCGCAACGAGGTAGTATAATGGCTACGCGAATGTGGTAATTAGTAGAAATTCACCTGAATATCTCAAACTGTTAAAAATGATAGCTTACGTTGGGATAAAAATGAGAGGATCTAGCTACTACTTATTTACTTCGATGCTATGATTACACTAGTTCCAATTCCTTAGTGAATTCAAAATTTATTCATAGCCAAAATTTTATTTCATTTCATTGCAAGCCATTTGAATTCTATAAACGCATTTTTCAGATATAGCAGGAAATAAAGAATTCTCTTGTTGAGTATGAATTCCATTTTAGTGATTGTAACTATACATGCCTATAACTGTTACAAATTTGTTTGTCAACGGTCGGACTTATCTCGGAATTTAGTCTTAGAAATCTGATGTTATAAATTTGTTGTAATTTTTGTGGAGCAATGTTAATGTTGCAAGTTTGGCACTAGAAATTTTATTCTGAAATTTAGTGTTACCAGTGTACTTTTCAACATTGATGTTACATCTGGTATGTGAAATTTGTGCTAGAAATGTGGTTTCGAAAAGAGTTGTGTTATTAAGGTTGTATAGTAAATCTGGTGATACAAAATAGTTTGGTTTTGCAAATATGTTTCAAAAAATATGGTTGAACAACATTTCTACTGTTTTTCAGAATGCACTACAGATAATGTACTTTAGTAAACAATGTTTCAAGAGTGAGGTGCTACACATGTTATTTACAAAATTCGCCGTTTTTTCTTTAAAAAATTGGTGTTAAATATTTTTCCCGCTGATTTGGCGTTGAAAATTGGGTTTCGCCAATTAACTGCTATTAATGAATAATTTATAATTGAAAACCAATTATAGAAACAACATTTTGAGAAATTGAGTTAGTGTTGAGATAATTGATTGGGTAGACAATTGGACATGGTAAAGGATTAGTCATTGTTGAGGTTACAACGCACTGTAGTTGTGACAAGACTAGAGCACGCCACTGCAGTCAAGGCTCTATTTAAGCGTGAAATAGCTCAATAGATGTCGCATTGCTGTCGGCAAATCATGAGGGGTTCTTGCAGATTGGAATAAATAAACGCGGGAAGCGCGCTCAATGCACTTTGGCTTAACCAAGATAAAGCCACTTCTTAGCGTGAAATCTCGTCCCAAAAACCACCCTACCGCCCACTCTTGTGTCCCCCAGTGTCCATGGCTAAGTCGAATGGTAGAACAGAGGCGAACAAAAGCATCCCAAATCGATCGATCGGCCGTAGGCGTTATCTTTCGCGTCCGCGCTTCTATTTCGCTTCTCAAATTTTCTTCCCTTTCATTGATTAAGTAATCTTTACTTATTGTAACTGAGTATTGGGTAACACAGATTAATTGACAAATATGTTTCCCCTTTAAATATTCCTGAGTTCACAGAAAAAACTAAGAGTAATCTTTACCCTGATCTCGGTCTCGGTATTTTTCTGTTTTAAACCACGCTTGTAAGGAACTTTTGACAGCTCTAGCGATTCGGCAAGTCAGCCTTTATGAAGCCGCACTTGTCCTATTTGCCTGTTACACCAACCATCAGCTAACTTCACATCAGCGATGAAAGTGACAACTTTTATGAGAACGAAAGACAGTTTCATCCCATCGAGGGTAATGTTTGTGTTTTACCAATACGAACAAGTAAAAATACGAAGTTACCTGCAACACCATTTGCTCTAAGTTTTTTCTGTGCTTTTTCATCAAATATCTATGGAATTTACTCTAATCGTTAGATAAAAAAAATTTTTAGCAAAAAAGAGCACTGAACTCAATAAATTAATAATGAAGTAATAATATAAATAACATTCACATTAAGGTAAGATGCGGTACCCAGCACAGCGCAGCTTCTCTGCTACGGTTCCAAAATATAACGTTAGCCTGCTACCATATGAGCTACGCCGCCTGCTAATTTCATAATCTTTTAAATGATCTATGAAGGGGAAAATATAAATAAATTTGAAACAAACAATATTTAAAACTTAGAGTAAGTAGTGCATAATAAAAGTGTTTTGTAACAGATGCGTGGAAATCATGATATTTCGTGTATGTAAAAATGGAGAGGGAGACAAGTGAGACTTTCCTACTCAGGGAAGTGACGGACGGAAAAGTGTCACTTTCAACCGTGCTTCACAGGCATGGAGTGTGCTACTTATTGTTCAGGCTGAGCAAAAATATCATGTGTATCATGGATGGACAATGTTAAAATCCCTAATCGTGTGGCGACATGAAAAAAATCTTCTTATGTTAATTATTAAAATCCATTGGCTTACAAGGAGAGGTCGCGAGATGTTAGTCGCCGATTCGACTGGAGCTCCACAGAGTGAAAGGACATCAAAGTCCATTAGGTATGTAATTTTTTGTTTGATTCAATGGGGCTCAGTTTCGGAGATATCGAGGTTTGAGTTTTTGCGCTCGAGCGCTGGACTTCGCACAGGTACCGGCTACAGTGGAGAGTCGATCGCTCGAGCGTATGAACTCAAAACTCGATATCTCGAAAAGTAAGGCCCACTGGATCGAAAAAAAAAAAAGCACATAATGAATTTTAACGTACTTTCTATTTTTGAAGCCCCAGTCAAATCGGCAACGCACATCTCGCAACCTCTGCTTGTAAGTTTCAGTCAGTTTTAGTTCGCTTGTATAGAACATTTTAAAGGCACTTTTTTGCTGTGCAAAACAAGAAAGCCCGTAACTACATTTGGTATAAGATTTGAGATATCAATATATGTATTTACGATCGTACAAACTCCCCCTTTTGTATGTTATATCATTTATAATAAAATAATGGCAATTAAGGCTTTAATAAACAATTGTATACTCCCGCATCTGCGAAATTTTTAGTCGTAGATAACAAAAGATCTGTAACCAGCGATACAGAAAAACAAGAACCTTGAACTTCATGAGTTCGTATAGTGCATTGTGATTTGTTTGAAAATACAATTTTTTTTTGGTTAACGAAAAATGAATTTGTCCCTATATCTTAATGCGGTTTGGAATGCAGTTAACGATTTTTCTATTTGACACGACAGTTTGATACAAAAGAGAATTAGTTCTGACATTTTGCTAAATTGTTCACCTAAGAATTTTTGTAACGCCAATAGGGTGATATTACCCAAATTATTTGTTGTTTTTAATATTGATTTGGAATGACTTTTCCTAACTAGATAAATTTAGCAAATATGCTTAGCGACATTATGCTTTCAGTGACCATTTCGCTGAAAAAATTAACTATTTAATAATGAAAAAAATTTCTGTCCACTTCTGAGGTTGTTTTCTTAACATATTTCAGTACATTTATTTTCTATTTGCGTGCCAACTCAATTTTATAATTTTGTTTGCACAAAGTTAATCTCTTTGAAAAACATCGAAAGGACGAATTCCATGCAATTAGGGGTCACTTTTCGGATCAAGCAAACCCCTTAACGATCCTTCAAAATATACTCAAAATGCAACAATAACTCCTTATTTGCTTCATGGAAGTTTTTTCAGAAAGAGACAATTTAAAGCAAAAACCTTTTGTCCGTCACTGTTACTCAAGTTCAAAAGTACTATGACGAGTTGCTAGATTTTCCAACGTGTACCGCGAACTGCAATTAGAGAACAATTAATGTTTGAACATAAAGTGGTCATCTAGAACAATGTTCTGCCAGTTTTCCTGTAAAAATTTTAAAAATGACTCATCTTTAGGAACTCTAAATAGGAGAATTTCCGTATTTCCTAAACTCAATTAACATTCTGGCCGCGGTAGAGAATATTCAAAGTTAGAGAAAAAGTATTTTCTAAATGTTGTTATAGAGCAATTTCTTTCTCATACATTTAAAAATATTCTAGCATGCAAAAGAATCTGATAATGTACAGTATGCTGTTAAAAGAAGAAGTTTTTGGACAACTGAAGAATGGCGGTACAGAACTAGTTAACCAACTTCTTTCCGAAAATGAGTTCATTGCATACAATTCTTTAAAAATAAAATACACGTTGTTGCAAGAAGAATTTTACAAATTTTCAGATTATATTATAGCAATAAGAAAATTGTTGATCTAGATTTTACTTACAATTTTATCGTAGTATTTTAGCGTTTATTGAAAAAAAATTCTCCTTTTTATAGTCATGTCATTAAAAAATCGTCTATATATATAATTCGATTTTCATTCGCTACCAAAACTCAATTTTCAAAACCCGTGAAATTTTTATCTCAAAGTTCTTGGAAGATCAACTCTTAATTGGCTAACTTCTCCAGAAAAAAACTTTCTTTTTCTCATTCAGAAACTTAATATCTCGGAAGCAAGTTTTTATTTTCAATTTAAACTGAAGATTACATTTTTGATTGCAATCCGCAGCCGGGCCTGCTTTATTTTGTGGCCAGCCTCACTTTGGAATTGTCAACTTGCACATCTATTTCCTCAAGCCTTGATAACTTTTTCTACTCAAACTTTTGTTGGCCTAGACTTCTGCTTTGGGAGATGACTCTTCTTGTATCTTAAAATTGTGATTTATAAGTTGAATTAAATCCATTCTGATGCTAAAAGTGTCCAAGAATTCCGCTCCTTCAGCAGTATATTTTTTCCTTGAATCTTCAGCAAAATTCAAAATTTTATAAATGTAATTGACCATCTTGCTCGAAAATTCTCAAGAGGATAATAAAGACTACATCGATATCCCGACATGGGTTGCTCAGACGTTAAGATAAATAACTATACCTTATCAAATCTACCTTACCAACCCTTCTGTAGAATTGCCCGTGTGCATCCGTACGTGGGCTCGTAGTCTCCCACCTATACGCCCTCATTGGCAAGCAGGGTACGGAATTCGGTTCGACCTCAACAGTGCAAACAGAGGCATTGATTTCGCCGCTTTCAAACACCCCCTCGCAAAGCGTCAGTAGCAGGAAGGAAGGAAGGAAGGACGGGAATGAGAGGGATGAGGGTTGACGATTGAGGGATGAGGAATAAGGGTATGAGGGATTGAATTAAGGGAGGGTTGGTCGACCTGCGCATTTCATCGTTCCGCAAATCCCTGTGAACGATGACAACGCCGACGTCGACGACGACCACGACCACGGTTCCTTGTCTACGTGGTGGCCGGTTCCAATAATAATGCTAATTGAAATCGAGTGAGCAGTACCGATCCCTATATCACCACACCTTCGATCCCTTACACATATAGCGTCTAGAGCTCACTGCCTCTGTCTGTGGGAAACTGAATTGAAATACGTCAAATGTAAATTTTCCAGGGTGCTTTTCATTTACATTTTCGCGAGTTTCACTGCGGGATATTACTTTGTCGCTGAATTGAGAGGAGAGATTTAGAATGCGAATATTTTTGGAGGATAGAAGAAACTTTCGTGAAGCCTGAAAAAAAAGTATCTGAAAGTTGTTTAATCTTTCGAACATGAAGAAACTCGAATGTGATGATGTGCTATAGGGGAACCAATAATCACGTCTTCTTAAACTTTGCTACAAGTTTCGCAATGAAAATTAATAATGGTCATCAGCTAATATGCATATAACGTCGTTTTCATCACTATTTGAATCATAACCCTGGGTCAACCAATTTTTTTCTCTACAGAAAATATTTTTTTGTCTTATGTTTAGAATTTTTTCATAATCGCAAGAACTGTTTTTAGGACCGTTTACTTAACTGCCTTTTAAACACAATTCTAATGGTGAAATTAAGGGCTTTTTTTCTGGGAGAACACGAAAATCAGGTTTAAAACATACAGCAAAATACTAAAGTCAATTTAAAGGTCATATAGTGAATTCAAAGCAAAGATAGGAAAATTTCAATCCGACACCTAACTTCAACCTGTTCTTCCTAGGAGGCTGCAAATTTTAAATTATCTGTGAAAGTAACTACGCTGAAGCTAGAAAAATTTTAATCGAAATCATAAAGTCAATTTTAAAAGTGCTGTAGTAAATTTGAGGCAAGCGTAGGAAAATTTTCAATTTTATCCCAAAAATAAAAAAAAAAATTGATTAGCATTTCGAACTCGAAAGTTCATTGCCTCACTACCCGATTCGGGTAGTGTTTCTAGGTGGATAAATACTACCAGTGTGGGTCCACCACACCCACGACGGGTCAACAACACGCAGTATTCCCCGAACGGTCACCCATCCAAGTACTAACCGCGCCCAACACTGCTTAACTTCAGTGATCTAACGGGAACTGGTGTTTTCAGCGTGGTCTCTAAAAAACTATATCTTGATTCTAGGTGGCTAGAATTTTTTTCTGTCCATTAAAGTAATTATACAGAAGCTAGAAAAATTTGCATCGATGTAATAAAGTCAATTTTGAAGGTGCTGTTTTTTTCTTTAGTAAAAATAGGAAAATTTCAAATTGTCAACTAACCCCTACGTTTATAATTTTCTAACCAGAATGTAATATAAAAACATTATGTCCCAAAATCCAAAATGCATTTGTCGGAATAGAAGGAGGGGGTAGTCGTACTAACGCTCTTCACCCGACCTGTTTCAAAACTGATTGGCACCCCTGTTTTTTTTTCGTATTTATTTCATGAAAAGAGGATTGCTTTACGTAATTTGAGTAGGACACCCAATGTGATTCTAAAATCAATTACTCGCTGTCTATTAATTCAATTATATACACAAAAGTTCAACAGAGATTCACATAAAAGTATTTCTATTGTGTGGCTTAATATTTTGCCGTTTCTAGATTCACCGAAATTCGGTGAACGCAGGCTTGGGCCGTACTTAAATTACGTAACGGATAATCGACCCTCCTCCCCCCCCTGTAACGAACCGTGACAAAATATTTCTACCCCCCCCCCCACCTATTACTGTACGTAATTTATGGTTTCCAGAAATAATAATTCTCGACCGTTAACATTCAGACACCATTAACATTCATATACAAATTGAAAATTTGCAAATTGATTCATTTTAAACAAAAAACTGACTTTTCTACGATAAAACATGAATTCTTAAAAAAATACTTAAATGTTTTACAGCATAATTAAATTCTCTACAAAACAATTGAATTTTCAACGAAATAGTTGAATTTGCAACTTTAAAAGATAAATTCGCAACAAAGAAAGTGTAATAGTTGATATTTCAGCCAAAAAGGATGAAATTTCATTAAAAAGAAATTAATTTTAAAATGAAACAGACGAATTTTCAACAAATAAAGATTTTGCAGTAATGAAATAAAAAAAGTTCACCTAAATTGTTGAATCTTAAAGCCAAAAGACTTAT